>VMDR010025219.1:0-14606 GCA_007922815.1 Macrotus californicus | reverse complement strand
CTCTCCAGTTCCATCCATGCTGTTGCAAAGGGTAGGATCTCTTTCTTTCTCTCTGCTGCGTAGAATTCCATTGTGTAAATGTACCATAGTTTTTTGATCCACTCATTGACTGATGGGCACTTAGGTTGCTTCCAGCACTTGGCTATTGTAAATGGTGCTGCTATGAACATTGGGGTGCATAGGTTCTTTTGGATTGGTTTTTCAGGGTTTAATTACAAAAGAAAATCAAGTTTATTAAACAATTAGAAAGTACAGAAAAGCAAAAGAACAACCACAACAAACCCCCATAGTCCCACCCATCTTGGGACAAGCACTCAGCACATCTGTGAGTATGTCCTTACACATGATTTTTATGAAAACTAAATCATATAAATTGATATTATTTATCTGAGAAATTGTCTCAGATAACCTACTGTTGAATGTTATTTTTTGTATCTTTTTATCACTTTAAGTTCTACAGAACAGGAATAAAAAGCTAAAATCTAATCACATTTGTGGACTTTAGAAAAGATTGCTGAAAAACTGACAAAACCACTCAGAGATAAATCAAGGTTTACAAAACTACCCACCAGGATTCATCCCAAATGACCCAATAGGTAGGTGTTTGTTTTTGACTCAGATGTTGTTTGACCAAATTGTCATGTTTTCCAACTTGAATAGGCCAAGTTACATTAGGTCTGTTTACCTTAGTCCAGCATAATGTAGCCAAAATCATGTGTAACAAGTCTAAGAGATTTTCTGTTTTTTTCTCAATACTCTTTTCTACTGAACTTGGTATCTTTCATTCATATCCTTGCTTTGTGTTTTCTCCTTCACCCTGTTTTTTATATCCACTGGTTTTCTACTTGACTCTCTTCCTAAACTTCCTTTTTTATAAGAATTTAGAATTATCATTTAATTTAGGCTCAGGGTGTCAAAATCATTTTCACTGGGGGCCGAATCAGCCTCATGGTTGCCTTCAAAGAGCCGAATGTAATTTTAGGACTGTATAAATGTAGCTACTCCTTAACTAGGGGCAAGGAGCTCGGCACTGCCTCTGGGTAGAAACAAGGTGCCAGGCTGGATGAAATAAGGTAGAGGGCCGGATTTGGCCTGTGGGCCTTGTGTTTGCCACCTGTGATTTAGGCTGATACTGAAAATTAACCATACCAACATTTGTAAAAAACAATTTACTTCCATAAGGAGATGTTTTGCCAACCTAAGCCTGTAGTGGTCATTAAAAGGCCCCTAAAGTAAGATTTTCTTATAAACATTCTGATCACCCCATAACAATCGTAGAACCGTATCATAGCCCATAATCCTATCTGAAGCCCAGGAAAATGTTTATACACAAGAACAGATGGTTTAGTATCTCAACACAAGATAGAAAGGAAATGCAAACACATACCAATACCTTATCCACTGTCTAAATTAGTCCATAGGAAATGGTAATGGAATATCATTCAATCATTATTCTTGCCTTCTAGAAAAGAATGTAAAACATTCTATTCACTACAATTAATTTATAATTTATATCTCCATTCAATTATTTGAAATAATTCCTCTAGAGAAGTATAAACATCTAACATTTTTACTTATGTCATATTTCAGAACAGCAAATTGTTCTGGGCATGGGCACAAAAATAAAAACTTTGTTATTACCAGCAAGTACGACTTTTTTAGCATCTGCCAATTAATTTACAAAAATGAATATTTTGCCAAGCAGAAATAACCATCAAACAACACTCAATATTTCCCTTGGTTAAAAAAAATTATGTTCCACTGAAATGATCTGAAACAAAGCAATAGTTGAGGCAAGAAAATACATCAAACCCATCTGTGTATTCTTTGCAACTAAGGAAAAGAGCACAGTGGCCTCTTGGACAAACACACACAGATTTGCAGAGAGGTTTGAAACTTCCTGTGGTCTACAGACAAGTGTGGTGGCCATTCTCACATTTGCTAAATACTCCTCTTTCTCCTTTAACCAAGGTCATACCTGAGGTTTGAAATGTTCGCCAGGGTGGATGCTCATTGGAGTGACAAAGTTGAACCCATAAGTGGCTCCAAATCTCTGTGAGTTCCTGAGTGTCACCAAGACTACTAGACATGTTAAATGTGGCAACACATGCTTTGGGGACTTGGTCATGGTTTGTACACTCTGAGAAGAAGTCACACACCCACATTCTTTTAAGTGTTTCTTATTGTTATGATTATCCAGACACATTGGACTCACCACTGCCTCCTTTAGATGGAGCTGTCTTTTTTTTGTTCTTTTTAATTTTTTTCAAATACACTTTATATTCAATATTATTTTGTACTAGTTTCAGATGAACAACATACTGGTTAGACAATCATATTTTTTCCAAAAGTATTCCCCTCAGTATTTCTAGTACCCACCTGGCGCCATTCATAGTTATTACAATATTAATGACTATATTTCCCTGTGCCGTACTTTATATATTTTTCATAATTATATTGTTGTTCAAGTACCTTTGTCTTCCTTTTCCCACTACCACTCCCTCTAGCCCCACCAATGTCCATCTCCCATCCTCAATCTTACCCACATTGGCTTTGTCCATGGAGCCTTTATACATTATCCTTGAGGACTTTTCCCCTTTTTTCCCTGTTATCCTCTCAGTCTCCACTCTGATTACTGTCTGTTTGTTCTTTATTTCAATATCTCCAGTTATATTTTGATTGCTTGTTTTGTTGATTAGGTTCCACTTATAGGTGATATATGGTATTTCTCTTTCTCCACCTGACTTATTATAGTAGGCATAAAATTATCCAGGTATTTCTCTTTCTCCACCTGACTTATTATAGTAGGCATAAAATTGTCCAGGTATTTCTCTTTCTCCACCTGACTTATTATATAGTAGGCATAAAATTATCCAGGTATTTCTCTTTCTCCACCTGACTTATTATAGTAGGCATAAAATTGTCCAGATCGATCCATGCTGTCATGAGGAGTACAAGCTCCTTCTTTCTTTCTTCTTTGTAGTACTCCATTATGTAAATGTACCATGTTTTTTTGATCCACTCATTGACTGATGGGCACTTAGGATGCTCCCCGCACTTGACTATTGTAAATTGTGCTGCTATGAACTTTGGGGTGCAGAGATTCTTTTGAATTGGTGTTTCAGGATTCTTAGGGTATAATCCAAACACTGGAATTGCCAGGTCAAAAGGAAGTACTACATTTAGTTTTCTGAGGAAATTCCATACTGTTTTCCATAGTGGCTGCAACAGTCTCCATTTTCACAAACAGCACACTAGGGTTCCCTTTTCTCCACAACCTCCCCAGCACTTGTTGTTTGTAGATTTGGTTATGATGGCCATTCTGACCAGTGTGAAGTGGTATCTCATTGTAGTTTTAATTTGCATATCTCTAATGACGAGTGATGCTGAGCATCCTTTCATATGTCTCTAAGCCTTCTGTATGTCCTCCTTGGAGAAGTGACTATTCAGGTCCTTTGCCCATTTTTAATTGGTTTGTTTGTCTTCCTGGAGTGGAGTCATATAGGTTCTTTATATCTTTTGGAGATCAAACCCTTGTCTGAAATACCACTGGCCAATATATTTTCCCATATGATTGGTTCTCATTGCATTTTGCTGATGTTTCTTTTAGCCATGCAGAAGCTCTTTATTTTGAAAAAATCCCCATTTGTTTATTCTTTCCTTTATATCCCTTGCTCTAGGGGACATATCAGTGAAATATCGATGCATGGAATATATGATTTTCTGGCCTATGTTCTCCTCTAGGACTTTTATGGTGTTGCTACTTACATTTAAGTCTTTTAGTCACCTCGAGTTTATCTTTGTGTATGGTGTAAGTTGATGGTCAAGTTTCATTTGTTTGCATGTAGCTGTCCATGCAAACAACACCATTTGTTGAAGAGGCTATTTTACTCCATTTTATACTTCTGCCCACTTTGTTAAATATTAATTGACCATAAAGACTTGGGTTTATTTCTGAGCTCTCTATTCTCTTCCATTCATCTATGTGTCTGTTCATATGCAAAACAGCCTGTGTCAGTACCAGACAGTTTTTATTACAGTGGCCTTGTAATATAGTTTGATGTGAGGTATGGTCATCCCTCCTACTTTGTTCTTCTATCTCAAAATTGCTTCAGCTATTCGTGGTCACTTAAGATTCCATATAAATTTTTGAATTGTTTGTTCTATATCTGTGAAATATGTTATTGGTATTTTGATAGGGGTATCATTAAATCTTAAATTACTTTCATTAGTATGGACATTTTGATGATGTTAATTCTTCCATTCCGTGAACATGGTACATGCTTCCATTTGTTGGTGTCTTCCTTAATTTCTTCTGTAATATTGTGTAGTTTTCTGAGTATTGGTCTTTTACCTCCTTGGTTAGGTTTATTTCTAGGTACCTTATTTTTGTTGTTGCTATAGCAAATGGTATTGTTTTCCTTATTTCTATTTCTGATATTTTGTTGTTAGTGGACAAAAATGCCTTCCATTTCTGAATACTGACTTTGCATAACTCACTTATTAGGTCGAGTGAGTCTCTTTTTAGTGGAGTCTATAGGGTTTTCTATGTACATTATCATGTCATCTGCAAACAATGACAGTTTTCCTTTCTCCTTTTCAATTTGGATGCCCCTTTATTTCCTTTTCTTGTGTGATCTCTGTGGCTAGGACTTCTGATACTACGTTGAATAGAAGTGATGAAAGTGCACACCTTTGTCTTATTCCCGATCTTAGTGGGAAAGCTTTTAGTTTTGCACATTGGGCATGATGTTGGCTGTAGGTTTCTCATTCATGGCCTTCATTATGTTGAGGTATGCTCCCTCTACTCCCATTTTGGTGAGTGATTTTATCATAAATGGGTGCTGTACCTGATCATATTCTTTTTCCATTCTATTGGTATGATCATGAAATTTTTGTCTTTCCTTTTATGTGATTTATTATGTTTTTTGATTTGCGAATATTGTATCATCCTTGCATCCTGGGATGAATCCCACTTAATCTTGGTGTATGATGCTTTTAATGTATTGCTGTATGTGGTTTGCCAATATTTTTGTTGAGGATTTTAGCATATATATCCATCAGTGATATTGGCCTGTAGTTTTATTTTTTGTGTGTGTCCTTGTCTGGTTTTGGGATTAGGATGATACTGTCCTCATAAAAAGAGCTTGGGAGTCTTCCCCTTTTCTTTTTTTTTTTAATATTCTAAGAAGAATAGGGATTAGTTCTTCCTTAAATGTTTTGTAAAATTCTCCTGTGAAACCATCTGGTCCAGGGCTTTTGTGTGCAGGAAGTTTTACGATTACTGCTTCCATTTCACCAACTGTTATTGGTTGTTCAAGCTTTCTGCTTCTTCTTCATTCAGATTTGGGATATTACATATTTCTAGAAATGTATCCATTTTACCCAGGCTCTCAAATTTCTTGGCATATAGTTGTTCATAGCAATTTCTTGCAATCCTTTGTATTTCTGTGGTATTGTAATGTTGTAATTTCTCCTCATCATTTCTGATTTTATTTATGTGGGTCCTTTCCCTTTTTTTCTTGGTGAATCTGCTTATAGGCTGGTTGACCTTGTTCGTCTTTTCAAAGAACCAGTTCCTGAATATATTGATCTTTTTAATTGTTCTTTTAGTGTGTGTGTCATTTAATTCTGCTCTCACCTTGGTGATTTCCTTCCTTCTACTTGCTCTGGCCTTTGTTTATTCCTCCATTCTTGTAGATGTAGGATTAGGTTGTTTATTTGAAATGCTTCTATATTTTTTACATATGCCTGTATTGTCATGAACTTCCCTCTCAAGACTGCCTCCCCTGTGTCTCATAGGTTTGGACTATTGTGTGTTCTTTTTCACTTTTTGATTTCATGTAGAAACTTTTTGATTTCTTCCTTGATCTCATTATTAATCCGTTTATTGTTTAATAGCATGCTATTCAGTCTCCATGAGTTTGAATGATTTTGAATTTTTTCCTTGAGGTTGCTTTCTAGTTTCAAGCCTCTGTGGTCTTAGAAAATGCTTGATATGTTTCAATTTTCTTGAATTTGTTGAGACTTTTTTTGTGTCTTATCATGTGGTCTGTCTTTGAAAACATTCCATATTTCTTATCTTTGAAAAGAATGTGTATTTAGCATCTTTGAAATGAAAGTTTCTATGTATATCAATTAAGTCAATTTGATCTAGGGCATTGTTCAATGCCTCAATATCTTTGTTGATATTTTGTTTGGAAGATCTATCCATTGTTGACAGTGGGTCATTAAAACACCCCACTATAAGTTTATTGCTGTCTATATCTTTCTTGAAGTCCTCCAAGATTGTCCTTATATATTTGGTTGTTCCTATGTTGGGTGCATATATGTTTATAAAGTTTATGTCTTATTGGTGGATCCTTCCCTTGAGGTTTTTTTTTTTAATTACTTTATTGTTGTTCAATTACAGTTTGAATTTTCCCCCCATCACTCTTCCCTTGAGTTTTGAAGTGCCCTTCTCACCCCCTTCTTATGGCCTTTGTTGATGTCTATCTTGTCTCATACAAGTATTGCCTCATTGGCTTTTTCTTTTCTTGTCCATTTGCTTGGAATATTTTTCTCCACCCCTTCACTTCTAATCTGTGTAAGTCTTTTGTTTTGTGGTGGGTCTCTTGTAGGCATTGATGCAGTTCATGTTTTCTTTTCCATTCAGCTATCCTATGTCTTTTGATTGGAGCATTTATCCTTTTACATTTGTGGTTACTATTGATAGGTACTTATTCATTCCCATTTTTTCCCTTTGCACCTGTGTTCCTTTCTCTCACTCTTTTTCTTCCTCTTCTTAAAGCAGTCCCTTTAGCATATTTGCATTGCTGGTTTGGTGGAGGTATATTTCTTTAGCCTTCTTTTCTCTGGGAAACTCCTTATTTTGCCTTCCATTTTAATTGAGAGCCTTGCTGGGTGGAGTAGTCTTGGATGCAGGCCTTTGCTTTTCATTATTTGGAATATTTCTTGTCATTCTCTTCTGGTCTATAATGTTTCTGTTGAGAAGTCAGCTGTTTGCCTTATGGAGGCTCTCTTGTATTTTACTTTCAGTTTCTCCCTTGCTCTCTTTAAGATTCTGTCTTTGTCTTTGAATGTTGCCATTTTAATTATGTTGTGTCTTGGAGTGGGCCTCTTTGGGTTCCTCTTGATTGGGATCCTCTTTGCTTCCTGGATTTACGTGACTTTTTCTCTTATGAAATTAGGGAAGTTTTCCATCATTACTTTTATCAAACAGGTTTTCTATCCCTTGCTCTTCCTTCTTCTCCTTCTGCTATTCCTGTAATACAGATTTTATTACATTTCACGTTGTCCCTCAATACCCTTAACACCTTTTTATTCTTTTGGAATCTTTTTGTAAATTTTCTTGATCTTTCTGGGAGCTTTTTCTGCCTTATTCTCCAGCTCACTAATTCAATCTTCTGCTTCACTTGCCTGCTTTTGATTCCTTTCTACTTTGTTCTTCAATTCAGAAATTGTATTTTTCATTTCTTTTTGGCTCTTGTCGATAGTTTCAATTTCTTTTTTCATGTTGATACTGTTTGCGTAAGTTCTTCATAATTTCCCTATAGTTTTTGGTAATTCTCACTGAACTCATTGAGCTTCTTTATGACCATTGTTTTGAATTCAATATCTGATAGTTGACTTTCCTCTATTTCATTTAGCACTCTTTCTGAGGATTCCTCCTTTCCTTTCAGTTGGGGGTTGTTTCTTTGTGAGACTGTTCTTGTGTGCTTCTCCTTCTTAAATTGACCTTTTTTGACTCCCTGAGTTTGTGGTGTAAACTTCTATAGTGGGAGACCTGTGAGATTCAGTGGTGCAGTCAGTCTCCTTGATTCCTAAACTTGATGCTATTGTGATTTCCTTTATGCCATTTTTGTTGACTCTCTGAATGTAACTGAGTTTTGATTGTTTTGTCTTCCTTTGGTTGGCCCTTTCCTCCAGCTGATTGACTAAGTGTCACTCCGTCCACCACATCTTGTATGATGCTGTGCACATGCTGCCAAAACAAAACCACAAAGCCCTGGAAACAAACCCACACCTACAGAACAAATCCCCCCACTTGCAGTCCCATTGCCAACAGATAATGAACCAGTATTAACAAGGGTATAAAGAGATTAAGACCATTGTAAGAAAGGACAGAAATAAAGTATAGAATAAAATCTAGTGACTGAATGTGCAGAAACTTGATGGACAAGAAATGAATGTTTAAAAGCTATGCAGGAAAGTAAATATTGCAAATCATGGAGAAGGGCACAGTGGATTTCATCTCTGCAGCCTCTAGTGTTTACCACTGTTTTTTTTTTTTTTCTGGATCTGTCTCTGGTGATGTCAGATATTGACCCCTTCTGACCTTAGGCAGCCTTCTTGGAGACTGCCAGGGTCTGTGGCTTTCTCCTTCAGTTGTTAATACATTGCATACTGCATGGAAATCTCTAAGACATACGCAAGGAACTGCATGTGTTTGGGCAAACTACACGTTATTTAAATCATCATAACTACAGATCATCTCCAGAATCATCAAAACAGTCATCCGCATCTTCAATCTCACTAGGAATATCTGATAAATTATCATTAAATACTTCCAGAAGTGTATCAGTTTTATTGGTTTCCTTCCTTTTTCTGAGAGGGGGCATTTCTAAAAGCGCCAGGAACTTGAAGATGAAGACTATTCGAATGACCAAAATACAATGTAACTGCCATGCTTTATGGGTTCGTGCAATTATATAGTTTTTCGTAGATTGACCTGCACGGTTTCCACCAATGAGATCGCTTCATTCGATGTGGACAAGACAGTGTGTTGACATCTAAGGTCCATAACAGATGGTGCGTGAAACACGAGAAAACTCGTGAGCAGTACGCAATGTGTTAATCTAGTCACTCTGCATTTAGCATTCAGGTTTAAGCCCCGTAGGGTGGGGCAGAACCCCTCCTGGGGTTGGGGCCATTGTTTCCCCTCAGTCTGCTGCTGCTAGGAGGAGAGTGGTCTGTCTGAGCAGAATGGCTGTTGCAGTATGGGGGACGACTCAGTATTAGAATCCTGACATCTACTCTCTCAGCTCTCTCCCCAAAGCTTCTATCACCAGTCTCCCCCAAGGTGTCTCTAGCCCACACTGCTCCTGCCTTTGCTGGAGCCCAGGGTAAGTGACTACAAATGAAAATTTGTGTGTTGGCCCTTTAAATGGCTGTTTATATCTCCAGTCATCCATCTCTGGCAGAGAGCAACCCTGCTGCTTTTCATCACTGGTTGTTATCTGTGTACTTTTTGGGAGCTGGTGCTCCAGGCTTGGGATCCTAGCTTAGGGTTTAGACCCCACGCACCTCAGGGGAATCCAACCAGTTGCTTACTTATCACAGCAGCCCTGCTGCCTGTGGGCACTTAACCAGCCTTCTCAAGTCTCCACCACACTCCTTAATGGTCAGGTTGTGGTCAATCTGATTCTTCTGCCTGTCGGAGATTACAAGGCTTCTCTCTTGCTATTGTTCAGTTGTTTCTTTCAGGTGATTTCTCCCCGATTTAGTTGCAATTCCAGATTGGTCCCAGCAGAACTTTAATGTGGCTTCCATTCACTCCTCCGCCACCTTGCACCCCTGTAAATTTCTTTAATATGTTTTATTTTTAAAGAGGGAGACAGCAGGGTGGAAGAGAGAAGTATCAACATGAGAGAGAAACGTTGATTGGTTGCCTGCATATGCCTCCTGGACTGGGAATGGAATCCACAACCTAGGTATATGCCCTTACCAGTAATCAAAACTCCAACCTTTCAGGTATGGGACAATGCTACAACCACTGAGCCACCATGGCCAGGGCTCTTCCTAAATTTCTGATTGTTTTTTCAAGGTTACTGCTGTTGAGATGCCCAAAATCTCTTGGGGGAAAACCTATGTCTATATAAAGTGTATAACAAAGAGTGAACATTTCCCATATCCCCAAAATATCTATTTTTATATTTCAGCCACTTATCAAAAAACAAATATAACATGTACATTTGCATTCTCTTTTAGGATTCATAAAAACTTGAGATGAGTTCTGTTTCCCCAGCTTGAGTTGAAGACCCCAAGATACAAAGAATGCATGTGATTTTCCCAAGAGTAGAGATACATTTTATTTATTTATTTTTTAATTACTTTATTGTTGTTCATTTACAGTTGTCTGCATTTTCCCCCCGCCACTCCCACCCCCACCCCAGCCAATCCCACCCCCTCTCCCGCTCCTACCCTCCCCTTGGTTATGTCCATTTTAAACAAAGGTCTAACGATTAGAATTTGACTTTCTATACTTTGTTTTTTGCAGAATTTGATACAAGAGGTAGTTTTGTATGAAGTTGAAGAAAATTGTAAAAGTTGAAAAACTGAGCACAAAACTAAATACTTGCTGAGTTTTCAAATTCTATTAAGGCAAATTTTTTTTTCACAAGCCTTAAATTTGTAAAAGTAAATAGCATTCCTCCAGGCAATGAAGGGCTATTATTTAGAAGTTAAGAAACCAGGCTGCCATAATAATTGTTTTTGTGAACTTGGTTGGCATTGCAGTTTGTGTTTTACAGAAAGTCAAAGCAAAATTGTTTACAGGGGCTCTGTTGCTCAATGTGTTTTTGCTTGTGTTTGATCAAGTTTCACAGAACACGATGAAAGCATTCAGAGTAGGACTCAAAGTGATCAACATGGCTATGTGAGACACCAATAGTTTTAGATCTGATCTAATACAGAGTGGAGATCAAAACTTCAAGAGTGTTTCCTATGTGGTAGTTATTACTGTAAGCATTTACATTATCACTTAATCCTCACAGCAAACCTATGGGGTTCACATTATTGTGCTTTTACAGATGAACAGACTGAGGCACAGGAAGAGTTAAGTACCCTGTTCAAATCACCAGCTAATTGTGGGAGAACTTGGACTTGAGCCCAGCAGCCTGGTTTAGAACTGTGCTGAGACTCTGCTTCTCCGTGGTCTGTGTGGTCAGATCCAAGGCCCTGGGTGGGCATTAGTCAGGAGGTCCACGAAAGCAATTCATACAAACTTAAAAAATAAAACAAAATAGTTTTGGCTGCTATGAATACTGCATTCATTTCATGTCCATGTGGATTCATTGTTCAGCCCCAGTTGTCCCCTTCCAATGTTATAGTAGGTAGGAGGCAGAAAGATGTTGTGGTTAGAGCTCCTCCACTCCAATTCAGAGCCCACTTCCACATCCCAGAGCAAAGGTCCTCACTGCATTGGCTTGCACTAGGACAGAAAACAATGGGGAATATGCTGTGGTTCAGGGGAAGAAATTCAAATCTACTGGAGAAGGTCAGATAAAGCTGCAAGAAGGGGGTAACTTGCACCTGAAATGCTGGGGGGATTTCCATCATATAGAAGTGAGTGAAGGAAGGGTGATCCTAAGAAGTGGGAAGAAAATTGCATAGGCAATAATGCAGACAGGCCAAAGACCTGAAGGGAAGAGTAGGCTCTTGGGAACACAGTGATGGTAGGAAAGGAGTAGAGAGCCAGGAGGCCTTGAAATGGTATGATTTGCCACTTACCTTGCCTTTGTATCCTTCTCCAGGCCTACTACTCCCACTTTATATGTGGCTTCTTACATGCTCCTGACATGGAGAAACCCTCAACTTCCCCCTACCCCTTCTAAAAGGTGATGAGTTGGTGGAAGGAATCAAATGCCAAACTGAGAGCTTTCAATGACATGTAATAGAGTGAGGGGAGAGGGAGACAATATAAAAAGGCGTTATGCAAGAAACAAGCATATTAGAATTAGATATTAGGATGGAAAAGTTGTTGGGTATTAAATTAATTGGGAAAGAAAGGGAGGGAAGGAGAAAGGTAGGAAGGAAGAAGAGGAAAGAAGGATTAAGGAGGTGGGACCCCAGTGAAGAGGCAAAGTGTGACTTCACAAAGACAGAGGCAGTGCAGATGGAATGGAAGTCACCAGAAGATTCTCCTTCAGATCCTTATCTCTAAAGAGCTCATCCTAAGTAAACTTACAGCTGTCACATGTCTCATTGTCACATGTTCATTCTCCATGTTCCTCTCAACATTTGTAAGAGAAAGGGGGGATTTCCATTTTTACAGGAGAAGAAACTGTCACATGGAAATAACATCAAAGTGAGTGTTTAAATTAGTACTAGATGGATAAATTTTGGTACCCAAACAAATGATTGGATAAAGGAAATAAGATGGGAAGTGGGAAATCCTTTAGCTTATGTATGACCCACCATGAATGCAATGAATCCAACTCATCTGATATTATTCTCTGTCTTATGGTTGTCTCACAAAGTAAAACAGAAAAAATCACTAAGACATTTGACCTGTGCTCAACCCCTACTGTGTGTCAGGCACCAGGGTGAATGTGGCAGGAGGTGTAGTGCTGAGTAAGACAAAGATACTTGATTCATGTAGAAATGAGAGAAGGGGACATTTGAATTGTGGGACAAAGAGTCCCCTCAAAGTCCACTCATTTTCACTGAATTATCCCTTCATTTGTGGCATTATTTATGTGTGAGTGGTGACGGGCAGAGGACACAGAACTTTTTAAAATATTTACATAGGAGGGTCTGTGGCTTTGAAATTTTCACCTACGTGTATTTGCTACTGTTGGTCTGATTCTAGTGCTAAAATAATTGCATGTCGAGAGATACTGAGGAGCGAGAGAAAGATCTGTCAGCTTGAGGGAGCCCGAGTGGCTGCCATTGCTGAGCCCCGCTTTGCGACCTGCGCGGGGGAGGGGAGAGGGATGGGTCTGTCTTTGGTGGCTGGTACGGACGGTGGGTTACCCGGGAGCAAGAGCTGCAGGGCTTAAGGTTTGGGGCGTGTGTGCTAGGGAGCGCGGGGGAGGTGGCTGAAGGGACGCGGTGCTCTGTGAACGAGCTGGGAAAGAGAGGCGAGGAGAGAGCGGAGGTGGAGGCGGCAGGAGCTCTCCTCGGGAATGTCGCTGGGGCGCCACTGCTGGCGCCGCTGCCGGGGCAGCTGCCATTGAGGAGACCGGGCGCGGGTGGGCGGGTGATGGTGGGGAAGTGGGGAGACCTACTGTGCTGTGTTAGCAGATGAAAACTAAGAACTTCAATCTACCAACACATAGAAATTGGCAAAGTAATTACTTTGGGATGCCCCTGCAGGATCTGGTTACGGTTGAGAAGCCTATACCACTCTGTTGAAAAATGTGTGGAATTTATTGAAGATACAGGATTACGTTCTGAAGGCCTCTACCATGTTAGTGGGAACAAAACTGATCAAGACAATAAATATTCAAAAGCAATTTGACCAAGATGATAATACCATTCTGGTATCAATGGAGTAACAATAAATGCTGTAGCTGGAACCCTTAAAGCTTTCTTTGCAGATCTGCCAGATCCTTTAATTCCTTACTCTCTTCATCCAGAGCAATTGGATGCAGCAAAAATCCCAGATGAAACAGAATGCATACATGCACTGGAAGAAATCATTAAGAAGTTTCATCCTGTAAACTATGACATATTCAGATATGTAATAACATATCTAAACAAGGGTAGTCAACAAAATAAAATCAACCTAATGACTGCAGACAACTTATCCATCTGTTTCTGGCTAACCTTAATGAGACCTGATTTTGAAAAACGAGAATTTCTGTTTACCACTAAGATCCATCAATCTGTTGTTGAAACATTCATTCAGCAGTGTCCGTTTTTCTTTTACAATGGAGAAATTGGAGAAATTGCAAATTCCGTGGCTCCTCCACCACCTTCAAACCCAGGACATTTGGTGGAGCCAATGGTACCTCTTCAGTTACCACCACCACTGCAAACTCTACTAACACAACCACAGTTACAAACGGATCCTCTTGGTATTATATGTGTAGGAAGTGATTGCAGACAGTGGAAATGGACAAAAAGCAAATCTAGACTTACATGTTTCAGGGTTCAGTAGTATACTTCATGTTGCTTACATATAATTCACATTCAAAATGATGAGACATTTTCTCTTTGAACTGTATGGTATTCCATACTCATTAAAATTGGAAATCTAAAACCATGTGATAAGCATGACTGGAGAAGTTTAATTTTTATAAACAAAAATAGATATAAAATATAAAACTGCTGTTGCATGCAACCTTACAGTAATCAGTGTATCATTCCTGTGGCATTTTCTGTCACATTATATTGTGCATACAATTTTTCTATAAAAATAAATAATTTAAAAACACATATATGAAACATTTAATGCTTTTCAGCCTGCTTTATGTCTGGTTTGTTATTCGATGTGCTAATTTGGGTAAACTAATTTACATTTTAGCAGTCTGTGTAGATAATTAAAAGCCCAGTTAACTATTTTATAATTTCAGGCTACTTATGCCATGCTTGGGATGTTGATTGAAAGAAAGAAACATACACTTAACATTTCTGCACCTTTATCTTTACTGCTAAATAAATCTGTGGATGATATGATGAGGGGTAAATGAACACATTTCTTATATACACATCCCAAGGATACATTTGTGGCTAAGGTGAGTTGATAATGTTTTGCAAAGGATAGATGTCACCAACTCATTTCTTTATGGTCCATAATAAAATAAACATCTTGTATACTGTTAATTCTATAAACAGGTGTATGTTCAAAAGGTCTGTGATGGTCTTATAATCTCAGTCTA
>VMDR010025218.1:0-14606 GCA_007922815.1 Macrotus californicus | reverse complement strand
ATCATTTCTCTTTGGCTGAAATCTAGTTTAATGTACTGACTATAATTCAGGGATCTTCATAATAAACAATAATAATACACATATAGGTACCTTTTTCTAACACCAAGCAATGACAACTCACCCTAGCTCAATCAATTACTGCTGCTATTTTGGGGTCTATTGATTTAAAAGAAAGAAACAGAATACCATGAAAATAATATTTATAATTAACCAAAAATACAATTGTTTCCTCCACATGTAGTGCACATGAAACCCAGATAAGATGGTTTTTAAAAAGAAGAGTTTTAAACTAATTAGTTAATAAAGGGGAATCAAAGTTAGCTAGGGGTTCAATTGAGAACAATATATCATGTCTGAAAATCTTTGACACAACAACTTTTGTAAGCTTTCTTTCATATTAACACTAAAATGCTGTAAGTATAAGGGATAAATACCAAAAAGTATACTTAGGCAAACCAGAGCCAGCTGTCATTTTAAAACAGAGTAGTCTAAAATTATTCTATGCTTGCATATTTTTTCCATATGCCACATTCCCCAGATCTAGTCTATTTTTTTTCATTTGATATAGGGATATTAAATAATCTACTGTATCTCTTTTTAAATCAAATCTTTTGAGAGTTATAGGTAACTAGTGAAAACAAGATTCTTATTTATAACCTCCAGCTAGTATTTAATGCAAGGGGGAGGGGGTACATTATCAAGGAAGAAGCTCAGGGAAAAAATTAAAGTCCTATGGTTAGGGGAAGCTCTTTCCCACTAAACAGACTACAATGCCATCTACTGGGAACGTGAAGTTCAACTTCACTTTCAACAGCAAAGGCTAGTTTAAAAGGCAGATAGATGTAACTGAAGAGACATCCAGTCCTACACCCTTCACTGTTCAAAAAAGAAAAGAAAAATATAGATATTGTCATTGAAACATCAGTTCTTATTACAGATCATTATGTTCTTCCTCTGAGATCTCCTCCCAGCATTTTGCTTCTTAATTTCTAGCTAAAGCCTCTCTTTTTCAGCTCCTTCCAACTACTCTTGAGTAACAAGTTAACAACACCCAGAAAAATAATCACCAGCAGTGAGCGACCTTGGGGTCCTTTCCTGCAATCTCTAGCTTGTGATTTTTACAGGCAGTTTGTGTTAGAATCCTCTCTGCAAAAGATTTTTTTTTAAGCCCTAAAATCACAATGGAAAAGACAAGGGTCCTGGTCAAGAGGGGACGAACAAGAGTGAAGACACAGAGAGAGCCTGACATCGTGAGCATAAAGTCTCTTTTTCTGTCTCCTTGTGCTATATGGGATGCAGAAGCTAAGGCATCTCTTAAAAAAAAACAAAAATCTGTCAAGTTTTTGCAAGCCAGTCTCACATTTTCTACCAATGCATCCTTTGCTCATTTGTACACTTTTTTTTTTCCATTCTGGTTGGCTTGTATGGTTTTTAAACGTAAGAAATGGAATGGATCCAGGCCTACCACTTACTACTCTCTATATGAAATTGTTCAAGTTCAGGAAAGCAATATTTAGAAGAAAGGACTATCACCCCAATTAAATAAGAATTTATTTTACAAGCAGTAACAAAAAGAAAATGAGCTCCTACCTAAGAGCTGCTGTCCACATGTTTCAAGACAGGTATAGGCATAAGTAAACAACAGATTCTCAGCTTCCACAATACTCATATTTGGGGGGAAGATAATTCTTTCTTATAGGGGGCTGTCCTGTGCATTACAGGCTGATGACCAGCATCCCAGTCTCTACTCAATAGATGTCACTGACACCTCCACACACAGCTGTGATAATCAATGCCAGATGTCCCCTGGGAACAAAATCATCCTCCCTCTGACCCCCAATTGATAACAACTGTTGTGGGATACAAACTTCAATTTTATATAAATTAGTTCTCACATGATTCTCTGTCTGGCTGGTTCATGTTGATGCATGACATAATATTTTCTAAAAGGTAGAGCAATGTGGTGGAACAGGTACGAGTGGAAGAGTAGTAATCTCCATTCAGCAATTTCTTTAACCTCAGAGCTAATCAGGGCTCCTGACCTTTCCAAAAGGCTCCGTAGAAAATTCTAGAGAGGGAGCTAAAGGGGAGAGTTGTCTCATGGTTGGTAGCTGTCTGGTGATTTGGATGGAGGATGGGGAGTTGTTTTATACAAATTGATTAAATTAAAGGGCTTTACCATCCAAAGGCAAAAGGTAAACAGAAAAATAGGTAATCTTTATATCTGAAGTCTTTCCTTGCCCCCCTCCCAAATAGACAATTTTAACAGGGAAGGTATAAAATTTTAATTTTTAAATTAGGAACATAATCTGAAACTTCACTGTGGAATTTTAAAAAACTGTCCCCTCAGTAAGAAAGATAAGCTAGAAATAAAGGTAAGAGGAGAAAGTGGAGTGCGGGAGATACAGATATGCTTTCAAGAGGACTAGTGAAGTTAAAATTGTAGCCAAGTTTAGGATGAGGACAGTGTAGATCCTTATGAACCTGAAATGCTAATTACTATGAATAGAATCTTTTAAGTACCATCCCAGGACATGTGTGCAAAGTTTCCATTTAAACTTCTTCAACAGAACACTGAGTAATTCTGCAGTGACTAATGGACTATACTAGATGTGCATTGTCTCTTTCTCTTGCCTTTTACCAGGGATAGCAAAGATTGGCTGATGGGAAGTTTTCAATCATGTAGTAATCTTTCCATAGTCCTCACACTGAAAAAATGTAAACAACTCCTGTCTCTGCTCCCCTTGTTTACCAATACTTTCGTGATAATAAGAAAGAGAAAAGATAACACATTTTTAACATTTGACATTTTTTAATACTCTGAAATCTTGCTTTTCCTCATTGCAGGAAAAAGGTATGTGGGACTGAGAAGAAACTGAAGGCAAAGCAAATATATTCACTCTTTCAAAACTGTAGTCATTGGCACCACGTTCTATATTACCGGTGGCTTTTGTGGAATGCTTCTTTCTTTAAATGGGCTGGACCACACATACTCACTCATTCAGAGTAAGTCTATAGATGAACTGTCTTCCGCGTTTTTAAAGAAACTCAGCTTGTGCGGTCTGCTGATATCTCAGAAACAAGGAACTGTTTTCACATCTCATTCACATAATGGATAGAGCTACAGTGCAGAGCATACAAGCCCCCAGGAAAGCATTCTGTTTGTCACAATATGCAAGAAAATTCTCTTACGTTTCTGCATTGAGTTTCCTAAACTAAGCTAGATTTCCAGGACAGTATTCATGGATTACATGGCACTGGACCCAGGAAGGTTTATGGTCAAGATCATCCATGCACGCAGTTTCCCACTCTGCCTATGGATTGCTACACTTGTAAATTTCAGCATCCCTATATACCCTGGATGTTTGTTAGGGCTCCTGCTACTAAGATGGCCTTTTATTTAAAAAAATAAAAATCAAATCAAAATCTGACCATGACCTGTTAAGACTGTCCAGGAATGTGTATCTGAAGGATTTTCTTTAAGTTCTCTATAACTACTACCTGAGCAGTGTCCCCTAAAGGGCACCCATACCTGGCAGACTGCCCACTGTTCCACTCCAGACAGGGACACTTCTTTGGACTCTTGTAGAGGGGTTACTCTGCACAAAACACTAGTGGAATCCAGCCTCTTTTAGTCTCTTAACTTTTATCGTCAGTTGCTAAATTAGCTAATGATTAATTAGTTAATGTTTTCAAAGCACTTTGAAGATGAAAAGCACCGCCTAAGTGCTAAGTGTAAAACAACATTAGTTATTCAACTCTGCAAAGACTAATTAGCTTTTAAAAAAATGTTCCCCCCAAACTGATCAATAATGCTTCTGGTATTATAGTAGGAATGTTTGTCCTGTAGATCACTAAGACCCACCTCACGTTTTAAGGCTTTTATGCCTGGAGACATGCAGAAATCCTGACTGAGGTTTATTGCTTAGTAACCCCTTGGCTTTCAACGTGGCTGGAGTTGGGCTAGTGATGTCATCTATACAAAACACAGCATTTTTGCTGTCAAAAAAGCTTTAAAGGATTATTTAACAAAGCTAAAAGTAAAGAACTAAACTCTAGGAAAGTGGTACAGAAACATGATCAGTGAACTTATATTTAAGAAGAATTAAGCTTTTAAAGTTTTTTTTTCTCCTCTAAAAAGCTCTTTAACGGTGGTTCTCCAGGTGGCCTCTGAATTTATTGTGAGATTTCACTTTGATGGCTATGAGTCCTCATGGGGGCTATTATGTCAATAATTTCTACAGCAACATTTTATTCCGGGTACAGAAATGACTTAGAAGATAGAGTCGGGGTCTGGAAATTTCAAGATCCCTCTTTAAATAGTCCATGCCAACCACTACAGAATAAAAAAAGATAGCTTCCACCATTTCTCTCCTTTCCAGCCCCATTCTTAATGCACAGACCCTTTTGTAAGCTTTTTGGATGCTAAGTATCCCAAAAAAACACTTGAAAAAGTTCAGTATTTTATTTCTCCCGCCCACTTCCAAAGACTGAATAATGTAAAGTTGATGGGAATTATGAAACTGAAACAGGCATCTCCATAAGTGGAGGTTTGAGGGCCATTTGTCCCCTTGGTACAAATACATACTTCCTTCTGTTGTCTACCAGAGAGCCTTGGTTATAAACACTGGGGATTTGGGGCTTTTTTGTGAAAATGGCTGAGATTATTGTTTTTAGTAAAGATAAGAATAGTCTTTCAGATTAAAAATACTAAATAATTTCTGTTAGCTTAAAGGCTCTTTTGTTTTGTGGGGGGTTTTTTTGGACTACAATTTCAAAGTGATATTAAGATGGTGCTTATTGAAGACATCAAGCAAACACTATTAATACAGGTGAAGCAAAGGTAGGTTTACAGCTGTGAGTATGCAAAACACAGAATTTATTCTTGTATTATTATTTATTAATTACTGCCTTACTTTCCATATGAACAACTGTAAACCTACGTTTGCCCCCTCGTATGTCACTCTCAAACCATGCAGTATCACCACACTAACTCTTATGCACATAAACCATAAGAGCAACTCAGCTTAGAAACTAAAAAGTTAAGCTAAACAAACAAAACAAAATGTTACACGTGGGAACATATGTTCTTTATGTATTCAGTTACTCCAGGATTGGGTTTAGGTGGAGCAAAAAGACTATAGTACATTAGACCTTTATATCTGTATGTGTGTGTATACATTACATATATAGGCATATATAAAACATATGTGTGATATATACATCAATCACACATTGCACCCGCATCAATCAAGCATTTGCTTAACAAACAAAAAAAAAAAGTAGTGATGTATTCACATTCCCAGAACTAAAGGTTTAGTATCAATATCAGTGTCAGCCTTTCCTATACGCACTAAAATATATCTGTCATAAAAGCACAGTAAAATTACTTGAAAACGAAAAAAGGAATAGGTGTAATGAAAAGTGTGTCCAGCTACTAGGTGATTTCTTTGCAATTTCCTAAGTCATAAAAGAGCAGACACCAGAAATAATTTGCAAATCACTGTAACCCAGACCCTAAAAAAACATAAAATATGAGCAGAGTTTAGAAGGAGAAGGTGGTCAAGTCAAGGGCAGCTGTTACTTCCAAGATCTCTGTAACGGAGTTGGACACTAAACAGAGGTAAAGGGAAGAGGACGAACTACGGAAAAGGTATGATTTTGACTGGAAGTAGAAGTTCCTTTGAAAATTTCAAAGATTATTTAAAATTCTTATCTAAATCAAGTTCCCTTCTGAATTTCTTTTTCTTATAATTGAACAAGTGTTAAGCTGTATCAGGCTGTCACAGCTGTTCCAATACATGAGCCACACTTACAGTAACAGCTTTCGTTACACATTTTTGTGGAGTGGTTTCCAGCGCACTGTGATTAGAGCTTGCATATTTTTATACTACTTGCATATTGAAAATAAACCCAAGATTTTAGATTATTTTTCTCATAGTGCATCTGGCATGTATGGTTTCTGAAAGACAAAGAGGCAATTGTCATTTCATACCTACTGATCTGAATACAACATTTTGTTTTCTTTTTGTATATTATTCTCAGTGTTTCGGTTCAAAAAAAAAAAAAAACTTACGTGGGGTCAGTAAAGCAATCCTAAAAAATACTACAGCTTAACCAAACCTATCCATTGGCCAAACGCTAATGTAATTTTTTCCACTTTCGGAATGTCTTTATGATGATGTATCAAATATCCAAATATCATATGGGTACGGAGGCCATGCCATACTACTCCATCAGAGATGTTAACAATAGAAACATGGAAAAAATCAACAGTCAGAACTTTCAATTACTTTGTTTGTTTCAGATTCAAAAACACTTGTTCATTTAGCTCTGAGTAATAGTGTATTCCCAACCACAGGTGACTGTTCCCAAAATGGCCATGATTCACAACTTCAATCGTTGCTTCCAGAAATATTCCAAAACTGCAAAACACAGAAATTCTGAAATGCCTATATTTTTTTGAAATGCCTATATTTAAACAGAAATAAACAGACTATGCCTCAGAAACCTATACAAAGAATAATCATCTTTCTACCTAAGTAAAAATAATTGTTTGTCTAAATAGATTGTAGAATTAAATATCCACATGCTATTGTTTTAAAAATTGTAAAAGAAAGAGCCATCTGTTGCTTATTGTCCTTTTCACAGAATTAGATCTTATCTGCAAATGCCTTATCTTCCCCCAGTCCCCACAGTACATGCATTGTCTAAATTTTGCTTCTTGTTGCTCAAACCCTCTAAATTAGTAGATTCAAAATTAGCCAGTTAAACCAATGCTTTTCACTTTAAATTTTAATAATAAACACAGACATCTCCTTTCTTTTTTCCCCCTAGACCCTCCCTCTTTTCTGAAAACTGAAGGCTGCTGCTGAAAGGATTGAAAATCTGGAAAGAGTTTGGGGTGGACTGGCCAACCCCCTTTCATTTCCTTCAGATGTTTACAATCTAGCACCTTTCTGAAGACAAAGATGGGAAAAAAGCTATTTTTCCCTTTGACTGAATGGTGAGACAGGGGGGTATTAAAAACTGATCAATGTAATTTTTTTCTCAGAAGTATTTGCACATCTGTGAAATAATGTAATTTATAAAAAAATTCTTTTTATATGACATTCATGATTATAGCCTGATCTGGAGAATTATTCAAATATAAAATTAAATGTTCAAAAACTCACTGTGCTGTGGATGGCTGAGTTTATCCCAGCTGTGCATCAAACTTACATAATTCTATTAAAACTATAAAAGTGAGCCTTTCTAGATCTCATTGAATCTCTAAAAAGGGGAAGTAGTGTTTTAAAGGAAAGTGTGATGATCTTCTTTTTGTTTATTTCATTTTCTTTTGATAAGCCTGCCAGGGGTCTAAAGATATTCTACCAGACTGTTCAAAAACAATAACAACAACAACAAAAAGGTGATGGAGAAGGCTACTGGGTAATAAAGGAAATGCTGTGTAAAGTAGATTGTGTTTTATTATTGCAGAAAAACCTGTGACTTAAAGGAAGTTTACAAACCTTTAAAGTAAATTCTTTGGTTTGGGTGAAATTGCTTGAGATATATTAAGAGCCATACGTAATTTACCTGGACTGCCCTATTAAACAGGGCATGCTAGTTTCACTCCAAGACCCTCATTCCCCCACCACCATCTAAACACAGCAAGTGCCCCCATTTACTGAGGGAAATTTGCCCTCTAAATTTACTGTTTATCAAAAACAAACTCTTCCTGATCAAGTGGTAGAGGAAAGTTTCACTCCTATTTGCATATCTTTGCATTGTCAGCTACAAATATATCTGCCTGTGAGGGAGGAATTCTATGCCATGTTCGTCAAAATTCAAATTCATCCTGTTTCTCACGCAATCACAAATAACAGTGATATTTAAAGTAATTCAAGCCCAGAAAATAAGAGACTTTTATATTAAATCTCTTTGAAGTTACAGGCTAAAACCCACACTCCAAATACTGGTACTTTCCACATCTATTTTTTAAATAAAATGCACTTCTAAAATATTTATTGTGAATTAATAATTTAGAAATAAAGCAGAATTCACTTATAGATTAATATCAATTTTTAAGTAGAAAGAAAAACACAGTTCTTAGTAATTGTATTGCACAAATTAATAGGTGGTCTCCAAAAGAAAAAAGCTCACATTAGGAAGAAAGGGATGTGCAGTCACCGTTTTTAAAAACACGGGCAAAATAAGGGTGAAGATATTGTTTCTGCTGCCTAAGACAGACGGACTTTAATAACACTTAACAGAATGATGCACATAATGATCTCAGAAAGCACTTCTTATGCCTCATCCATCATGCCGAGGAGAAACTGAAGCCTCCGACAGCATTAGGAATTATTCTAGATCTTGTCAGTAATTCGCAGCTCCTCCGTAGTATCACAACACAAATGTACGTGTGTGAGACACTGACCATTAATCTAGGAGTTTTTTCTACTCACAACAGCGTGCTAAGAATGTATCAATTGTTTCATAGAGAAATGGCATATATGAAGCCACACTAAATAAAACAAGAAAAACCAGGGAGATATATGGATAGATAAACAAACAGTGTGCTAAGGAATGAAAATGTTTTCTATCACTAAGAGAGAAATCAAAGTAATGTCCCTAATGCATGTTATAGGTGAGTTGGAAACTGTAAGTGTCCTGGCTGGAGAGCCAGACTCTCACTGATTAAAAGTTTCTATAAAGTTTCAACATTCTGTCAACATCCTCAAGTAATACGCCCGTATGTGATGAGAAAATGATTGGTTTCTTTTCTCTACTGAAGAGAAATGCAAAAAGGTCCACTTTCTGTCCTTCAGGCAGAAAATCAAAGTGAGCACCTGGGTTGTTTGTTTCACTCATTTTAAGTTCTCAAGGGGTTCAATAAATGGAGGGAGGAGATCCTGAGGATGAATAAAATAACCAGCTTATTCACAGATACCTCTAGCTTAGACAGTATGTCAGTGGCAAAACAAATGTGAACTCCCAACCCTCACGATAAAACAAACAACAGAGTTTGGCAGCATCTTCCTGAAAATAAGATCTGTTCTTAATAGTACGATGACCACTCTAAAATAGACTCTGCTCCAGAGAAAAAGGTTTATAAATATTTGCAAACCAAACTCTTAAAACATTCCTCTGAGTCTACTCCAAATCAATTTCTATACATGCACTGTAAAGATGAAAGCTGCCTGGATGTCTGGTTTATGATAAATTAAGATGGTTTAACTCCTAGCAATCATATGCCCCACGCAGATGTATTTCTGTGAAGTTCTGTGATCTACTCAACAACCAAATAAAGCAGGCTCTTGTCAAATGAAATGAAATGAAGTGAGTGCTTCTTAGAGTGAAACAGGGCCGAGACGGAATTTTAAAAAGGTGAGAAAATGTAGGTATGAACTAATAAATAGTAATAATCACTAAATGTAAAGTTTTCTAAAGCAAAACGCAGGTTTTTCTTCATAGTTGCCTGAACTGCGTTGGATAACTACAAACAGACCAAAACCACTTGGAAATTGGTATGCAGTGTAAACAGAGTTCCATCTTACTTTCAACATTCAAATATGAAACATTATATTTTTTAAAAAAAACTTTTTTGTCCCTTTGGAATGATGAACGAATCTCTAAAGAAGACACAAGTGCTAAGTACACAATTCAGGTTGGGCCACTTGACTCACCTCTCCCAGCCCCAGCTCAGAATAACAGTTTATTATTCACAAGTAACAAACTCAAGGGCAGGGGTAGAAACAGAGCTCTGAGGAAGTGGACATTGGCCCGTCCCCTCCTTCCCCGTCTGCATCAGCCCACCTTCCCTCACCTCAGTTCCTCCCCCCACTGAAAGCTATAAAGCAGAAATGTCACTGGGAGCATCACCATGGTCTGCAATGGACAGATATTTATACCGAATAATGCTCACGTCAGGAATGAGTAAAACCAGGTTTAAAATTGAGGTTTTTGCAAAATAATGAAGAGGAAATGTCATGCTAGCAGTGGTAACAGCATAAATTGTGCTTATTCATTCATTATCCTTTTCTCCCCCTTCCCCCATAGAAACACAATTTTTATTTTTCAAATCTACATACATAGAAGAGAACTTGGCTTTTGTCACAGTTGTTGCTCTTTCAAACCTAAGACTAGAGACAAGAATGAATGTTGAAGATTTTTTTTTGAAAAAAATAAAAAGATGGCAATGAGAACACATATCTTTTGTGATTTCAATTCAAAGAGAAAAGGTAAATAGGACTCTCCAAACAAAATTACCTAGAGCTTTAACTTTTACTTTATCTAATTGAACTACAGAGAAAATATCAGCTAAAAATGTCACCTGCTCAACAGTAAATACACTGTTCCTCCTCCTCCTCCTAGCACAGGAGCTGGAGGAAGGAAAGAAAAAGTGTTTACATTTCAATTGTTCAGATGCTGTCCTGAAAAGGATTACAAAAGAACACTCGGAGATATTTCTGTGGGCAGCTTTCTGAGGAGATACCAGGACTGGAGGAGGCAAGTGGGGGCTAATTGTAACTGGAGACAATTCGGTGAGGGTGGGTGGGTTCCTCCTTGGAGGTCTGGTTGCAGTGCAGGCAGATTTCAGGAGGAAAAACAATACCCATAAGGATCCCTGTCCCCCCACAAAAAAACAAATCCTGTAAACCTCTGCTGTCTGGTACAAAGCCTGCATACTCTCTAGTGCTGAGATAAAGACCCAATCTGTTCATCAAACACCTCCAGGCTCCGCCATCTAATAGGAACAAATTGGCAATGACTGCCCACGCTAGTAACACAGGCCACTGATTTGTAGATTGATACGGATGCCTAATGATCCCCTTGGGCAGATCAATAGGAACAATCCTCATCCCTGCCTTTCTTCTTTATTGGCCTAGAAGACTAGGCAAGGAGAAAGCAGGAGGTGGAGGAGGCCACAGTGCTACCTGGGGACAGATGGAGAATAAGGATACAGGTGTTAATGTGTGGAAGGGAAGCCACTCAAGACCAGCATTCAAGAACTTTTCTCTGACTGTCTTGATTCATTCTGTGTATTTGGCAGGCAAAGGGTGTAAAAACAGCACAAAAGATGCTTTCCTATTAATAGTAGTCATATACAACATTCAGTGAGACCCAGCTGATGGTAAACATGGCTATCTTCATTTGGGAAAGAGAAGAGAAATGATGCAAGGCCAAGTGCCACTCCTAGAAGATGAACTTGGTGAAGAGAAAATGCCAAAGATATAGATGAGAGCAAATGAAAGAAGGTGAAGATGTGAGGCTCCGCTCCATGGTAGCAAAAGTTAGGACAGAACCTGAGAATCTGAGTGCCTATGATCAAAGAGGGACAACAATGATGGACATTGTTTTAAATATCATAAAAAAGTAGGCAAGTGAATTAATACACTGTATTGCTCCCACATGCTGAAAGCACCCTTCTGCCCCCGCTGCAGTTGGTCAGCTAGTTCTCACATGTGGGTGTTATTATCTGAACCTTCTGCCTTTCTCTTTAGTGCACTAAGCAGGTTTTCCAGAAGTTGACTGCACTTTGCTCTCCTGCAGACCAACGCTCTCCACCCCCAGAGTTAGGGCTTGCTTTCCATTTGTGTATTATTCTTGTGAATAAAATTATCCAATTAGGAAATCCATTTAAAGTCCTTAACAATAACAGGGAAAAACTAATGGAGTTGCTTTGGATTTTCTTTTTCAATAAATTAATGTTAGTGATGTTCTGTGGATTCTTAAGTGCTCATTTATATCATCAGGGTTATTGCACACATAACAATTAGTCCTAAATTTCTATACTGATTTGTCTATATTGTAGGAAGTCTGTCCTCCTGAAGAAGCAGTAGACCAGACTAATCAGAGGAAAACTTACTGGCAGACAGAATGAATTTGGCTTCTAAAACAAATAAATCGACGAAGTCCAAATCTTTGTACTTTATGTGTTTATATTCTTTTTCTTCTTTTAATTATGGGAGAGTTTTTTAAAAAAACCTCCCCTTATCTCCCCCACAAATCTTTTAAAGCTACTCCAAGCACATTTGCAGGTGTTGAATACAAAACAACCAAAAGGAGGGAGGGAAATGTTCAGTTTTTTACTCCAGCATTCAGACCTGCAACTAGCCGCCTGAGAATTTGCTTTGTTCAGTAATCAGTCTGGTTTGGTTTTGTTATTAAAGGGAGATAACACTGAATGCCAGAGATGAAATTGCGTTTTCTTCATTGTCGAGGGTTGAAACCCTTGCCACACCACCGATTCAGTGAAAGATTTTTCTGTTTGTAATAGTAAAAATGTTTTTAATCTCACCTCCTCTTTTTTTGCATACACAAAATAAAACCGAAGCTACATGAAAACCTTGGTATCCCAGCCCACTGCGTAACATCACAAATTAGTCATCTCTTTACTGTATGTTGCATCCTCCTTTTTAAATAAAAGCAAACGTAGAACAGTGTTAAATTTTCACAGTTAAGTGTTTGCACTGATGGACCACACAATCACGTGCACTGGAGCTCCAGCACTGACCACTTAAAATTCAAATTTCACACTAACGATAAGTGTAATCATGGCAATCAGCATCACCACCACCGTCACCATCATCACAATAAAAAGATGCATTCTGTTCGCTGGTGACATCAATCAACTGTGTGGTGAAGACCAGAAGCGGCGCTCCTCTCTTGCTCTCTCACTCCCTCTGTCTTGCTGGTTCCCCCCTCCCCACCTCACTGCTTTCCCCCCACCCACCCACTCACTTTCACCCCCGCTAGAGAAGTGATCACATTTAATTCATTGCATCATTATGTCATCTCCATACTAATCTCTGCCCTCACACCTCCGCCACTTTGACATGCAAATGAGCTAGAAAAAAAGCCTCACATTAATATAAAAAAGTCACAGCAATCATGTCTGATTTCCTGCCTTCCAGCCCCACAACACTCCCTCCAATCCCCACCTCTCCCCCCATCTCTCTTTCCAGCACGCTGTGCTGGTGATCACAAGAAACAACAGCAATCTGTTGAAGATCAGACGCTAAGACAGGGAGGTGGGGAGAAGGATACAACACATACACGTGTCAGCAACGCGGCCCAGGCAGTCCCATTTGCATATTCACATGAGTTCCATTCTCAGATTGCTTAAGCAGGAAAGAAGTTAGGTAGCTCCCCCACCCACCTACCCTCCCAGAACCATAAAGAAACAGCTTTAGAGAAGAGGAAGAGGAGAGGGAGAGAGAGAAAGAGGGAGGAGGGAAGGAGGGAGACAGGGAGAGGGAGAAAGGGAGAGGGAGAGAGAGAGAACATCTGAATGTAATGGACAAGAGAGAATATGAGGAGGGAAGGAGAACAGAGAGAGAGATACACAGAAAGATACAGAAAGAGGGAAGGAAAGAAAAGAAGAAAAGAAAGGCTGTCCACATCTGCCTTACCTCAGCTAGCTTGCTTTCTGTTGCTCTTAAAAGGAATTCCCTGTGGTTCCTTTATAATTTTTGAGAACCATCCTTCAGGGTTTTTACTTCACTCTCTCCTTTCTCTCTCTCTCCCTCTGTCTCTGTCTCTCTCTCTCTCTCTCTCTCTCTTCCTCCTCCTCCTCTTTCTGTGTTGTGACTGGGTTTATAAAAAAAAATAAAAAGACATCTCCATGTTCAGCTAGCAGTCAAGAAGGCATCATGAAGTCCAGGGCTACAGGGGGAGGGAAGAGAGGAGGGGAGGGTCACAGCTTAATGCTTTACAAAGGAGAACCTGGAGTCTCTGTTTTTTAAAACATCCCTTGCACATACAACGACTAACCAAGACAAAAACATATGTACTATATGTATACACAGAGACATATGTACATTTTCACCAGTAACCCAGATGTCAAAAATGTTAAGACTGTGATACAAACAAATGTAGAAAAATTATGAGTCTTTGTGAAAACTCCACTGCGGATCCACTTTACTGCTCTCTGATTGCAGAGGGGGCCAGGCAGCTAGGGGCTTTATTTGCTGAATCACATTTGTGGCAATACCTGGGTAATAAGGGACTGGCTTGAGATAGGGTTTTAGCTACTGCAATGAATTTCCCAGCTTTGGTCAGTTTTCATCAGTACTTTTGTGGTAAGGAATATGTGTGAACATGTCCACAAATTTTCGTGCTTTCTTTTCCTTGCAACAAAAAAAGGAGGAGGGGAAGAAAAATGCAATTAAATAATATATATGCAAACTGATGTAACCAATAATAGCTGTCTTTAAATATTCCTTATGAAGCATAAAGTAGGTATGAATTAAAAATATAGAATGATTCATGTAAAATGCACCTGATTTCCTAGTGGCCTACTGTATAATATCCTAATTGACTTTATTAGCTTCGATGAAATGTTACTATCCCTCCAAGGAACCTGCCTTCCAAGACAAGTGAACCACTGAAGCACTGATGAACAGCAGCCGATTCAAAGAAATTAAGTGCTAGTCTGTTAAGTGAAAGGAATAAAAACATCTTCAAAATACAATGAATAGCGTGTAGCTCAATTCCATTTTCAACTTGTTCATTTCAACTAGCAAAGACAAAAAGGCATCCAATGTTGTGAGAAACTTTAATAAAAATATAATTCTAAAAACTGGCCAGAGGGATGCTTTTGCAAATTGGTTTTGAACATT
>VMDR010025217.1:0-14612 GCA_007922815.1 Macrotus californicus | reverse complement strand
TCCTATTGAAAAAGAAATAATGTTAAACTCAATCGTTACAAAATTAATTTCCAGGCATGATGTATATAAATGAATAATTAAAACAATCAAAATGTAAGAAACATTAAAAACTACTTCTATAATTTTAAAGAATGAAAAGCCCAGCTCTGAGAGTGAGAAAGCTGCCTTTGGTACACTGAAGCCAGAGGAGCTCCAGAAGGAACTGCTGGGTCTGAAAAAAGCCAAGGTACAGGAGGGTGTATGTAATTCCCTACCTTCTATGTAGACATCTGTGTTTGTGTGCAATGGAATAAATAAACTCTGAAAAACACATGCAGCACTAATAGTAGTAAAACCTGCCACCACTGGCAGT
This sequence comes from Macrotus californicus, assembly GCA_007922815.1. Classification (NCBI taxonomy): domain Eukaryota; kingdom Metazoa; phylum Chordata; class Mammalia; order Chiroptera; family Phyllostomidae; genus Macrotus; species Macrotus californicus. The sequence goes on along the minus strand of VMDR010025217.1, from coordinate 14,260 downwards.
GTGAGAACTGATGTGGGGAGGCAGAGTACGGTAATGGGAAAACAGTATTTCGCTCTACAATTTTGTTTTATTTTTTATTTTTTCATTATGTTAATACTATTCATTTCAAAAATTAGAGAAATAAATGTAATGGAAAGTTACAATAGTTTTGTAACATTCTATAAGCAAACTGAATAGATAAATGACGAAGGAGAAAATGTCCTCTGGACGACAGAGTTCAATGCCTTAACATATATTAAAGTTATTTACTCTAAAGAATGGAAAAATAAACACCTAAACAGAAACAAAATATATAAATAAACAATTTACTCCCCCCAAATGCTCAAAGTCTTAGAGAAGTGCAAAGTGAACCAACAGTTGTTTTGCCTTTCAAGTCAGCAAGATTGGTAACACCTCAGGTCCGTGAAGATGTGAATGAGGCAATATTTCACACAGTCGTTGGTGATGACATAAAATGGTGTGATCCACCCCCACTTGTCCTTAACCCCAGTCTCTTTACTTAAGCTGCTCCTGCTAAGGTCACTAATGACTCCCACATAACTAAATTCAGGACCACTTTTCAGCATGTGTCTTTGCCACACCTTTCTGTCTTTGGCTTATAAGATACTATAGTTCCATCCATTTGTTCATTAAAAAAACGTATATATATTCCAGGAATTGTGCTAAACTCTAGAGGTAAAAGAGTGACTAAAACCGCACTTGGTCTCTAACTGGAAGGAGCTGTCTACAGGTTTTCTGCTCTCCCTGGCTTCTCTCAACTTCCTCCATATGCCTCCCTCTCCAGGCCCAAGCCTTCTCTCATTCAGTGTCTTCACTAGGGCGTCTTCACCAGGGCGTCTACTGCCTTAGTCTCCATACAGCACCAATGAAATCTAATACTCAAACCACTTCTCTGTACTCCATACTGGTAAATGTTCACTCAGACATTCCACAGGCACTGCAGATTCAACAGTCACAATGAACTCACGATTTCTCTGCCCACAGCTTGATCCTCACATAGCAAACAGAACTCTCTTTAGCCATCCTGGACTGCAAGAAACCTCCAAGAAATTCTCCACGTCTGCCTGTTACTCAGACCCATGGCCAATCAACAGGGAGTTTCTATTTCACCTTTAAATAGATCTTGAATCCATCCACTCGCTCTCCACCATCACCCTGTTCTAAGCCACCACTACCTAACCTCATTATAGAAAAAGCAGTAGCCTCATTCATTCCTTCAAATGTGTTCTTGCCCCTTTTTCATCCATTTTTCACACTGCAGCTTTGATCCTGTCACTACTCTGATTCCTCCAAGGGATTCTCAATGCTCTTAGGATAAAATTTAGGACTATTGATTGCCAAGCCCCATGTTAGCTGGTCCCTGCCTGCGTTAGTGGCCTTCTCTCAAACTAGTCTGCTTGGCAGTGTTTAAAATGATGTGTTAGCTCTACATGCACTTACGACATATAGAGACCTACGCATGCTGAGAGATACACACACACACACACACACACACACGATTTATACATATAGTGTTTTATTTGTAAGGTGTGCTTATGCAGGGGAAAACCCTACTTTTTTCATTACACACTTTGTCCTTTGACTATGTAAAACCCATGTACGGCTTCAATACATGATATAAAAGCACCAAAACATTTAAGCCCATTTAAAAACTTATTTGGGGCTTATGAATTTTTGTAATGCTTCTGAGTTGTGGTTGTATAGTTAATCCTGTCTGATTTTGCTGTTGATCTAAGGAAGAAAGCAATATTAGGTAAAGAAACAAGTACATACATATCCTCAGGGCACATGAGTAAGAAGGATGCTACGAACATGCTGGTTAATCAAATGCCATTGTTATTTGAAAATCAGAGGTAGTCAAAATGATTATACAAGTGAAATTATCAATAATTTTACCCATGGTAATAAAGTATGTTAAAAACTGATAAATCTACATGTAATTTCTGCATGTTTTATTTGTTGTTACTTTTTAACAGCACATACTCTCTAGCTTGTTAATATTACTCACAGAGCATCAGTCTAGAAGCATCAAGCCTCTTTGTAGAAGTTCAATGATTTTTTCAAAATTAGATAACCCATATGTTCTTTGTAAACGGGCAACTTTTGAGATCTCTAAAAGGTTGATTCATCACTCACATGCTTATACAATTTATTTTATGAATGACATAAAAGTCATAATGCTATTTGCTTTACTCTCCTGAAATATTGTGTGGGGATTCATCAAAATCCAGAAACACGCACAGCCAAGTGCGGTGCCCGGGAACAGCAGCCATCCTGTGTGCGTGAGCCCGAGACCAGAAGAGGCTTGGAACTGCTACTGGTCTAACACACGGAGGTCAGAGCTGTACATGTGCCATCTTGGTCTTAGTACCCGTTCCATGCTGACTTCCAGAAAGCTGAAATTCTACAGCTCCTTTCCCTCCATCAAAATATGGTTAATAATGCCAACACTGCTACATCAAAACACTTACTTTAAAGACCCTCAAAAAGAAAGCATGTCAGATAATTTACCTGAAGAGAGATAGGAGGGCTGTGCCCAGAGAGGGACTTTTGAAGTGACCTCAGTTAGGAGCCTGGTGGTGGGGCAGCTCTCTACAGATATTAGGGGACAGGCTCCATAGATGTTTCATGGACTCAGATTCTACTTGTCCAGCTGTCTAAATACAGTGATGACCATGATTGTCCTGCTGTGTGTTACCATCAACCCTAAGTAACGTGACTTCAGAGTTTAGGAAGGGCACAGAGCCATTTTTTTTAAATCTGTCAGCTAGTATTAAAAATAAGTTTATGAAATAAATGTGAATGTTAAGTATTGTGTTTTCTCATAGCTGTCTATATTATTTCTCAGCTAACATTCTATTCTTCATGAAAAATGTCATAGGCAATTGTTTTGTTACCAATACAATCTATTTTCCATCTCCTCCAGCTGCTATAATTCCTAAGAGAAAATGGCACAAGGAGAATATATTTGTTTTGTTTTTTACCTCTCTAGCTGTTGTCTTTAAAAATGAGGCCACTAAAGCAGTGAAGGTGGGGGATTTTGTTTGCTTAGGGGTTACTTGTACTCTGGATATTGGGTATTCTTCTGCCCTTCCTCTTACCGCTCTTCAACACACATGTTGCTTGTATGAGCAGTTAGCCCCCTGTAGCTCTCTCAAATCTACTGATATGTGGACTCCAAGCAGCAGCACCCTGCTAGCAAATTCAAATAAGGGAATCCCCAAATTTTGGATTCAGTCTATAGACAAAACCATACTACACTTCATTTTTATCTTCCACAGTCTTTACTCCCTTGCCTGGCTCAGCCCTCTTTTAGTGATCCCTAAATGCTCCAAAATATTGTGGTCATTGGCACAGCCAGAGCATGAGCAGGTTGGAGGCAGCCCCTCATAGTCCACTGCCTGGCATAGTGATGCTCCAGCCCCCCTGCTCTGCTCAGGATCCACCCACAGAGTCCTGTAATGCCAGCAAGCTCCAGTCCCCACATCTTCAAGAGAGTCTGTGATGATGTCCATATGGAGCCACATAAGATATCCAATACCATTGTACATGGACCCCTAAAAATCCAAATTCTGAACTTCTTCCACATTCCTTTGTCTCTGATGAGCTCCCCTGAAACTAAAAGGCAGAAAGAATTTAAAATCAACACATCCTCCCAGAGACATTCATGACAAAACCAAAAATACAAATCTCTCCCTCTACTCCAGACTACTTTCAGCCTGGTTTGGGCCATATGGACTACTATCAGCCTCAGGGTTGCCACAGGTAATCCTGGAATATCCAGAAGAAGCACAAAGTCCAGGTGTGCAGGAGAGGATGCCACTCTGCTACTGGATCAAGTCACAACTTACTCCCCCTCTCACCTCTTTGGCCATGGCAATACAAAAAACTTGTTCCCTGAAACTGCAGAAGATGGACAAAAACATACCTTTCCCCTTACTCCTGCATGTTCTGTCCATCCAGCTCATTCATATCCTGACGAGTGCAGGACAACTCGGCAAGGGCAACTTGGAGATTTTCCAGCTCAAGGGGACAGTGAAACGAAACTATTACATGTTTTTAAAAAATGTACAGTGTATCCTGATCAGGTAGCTCTATTGGTTGGAGTGTCACCCGACACACCAAAGTTGCGATTTTGATTCCAGGTCAGGGCACATACAAGAATGAATGCATAAGTAAGTGGAACAACAAATCAATGTCTTGCTCTCTCTCTCTCTTCTTCTCTCTCTCTAAAATCAATAAATTTTTTTTTTAAATTTAAATGTATAGTTTTGGCCACTATTTCCTGAGCAACAGTTCATGAGTAATCTCATGAACTGTTACACTATGGTTTTGAAGAAGAAAAATAAGGTCATGTGCCAACCTAATATGTCTTGTCGGCTGAAAAAGTTTATTCATATACAAAATAAACAGGAGAATTAGAATAAATGCACCAATCAAACAGAAAGGTTCTGGGTGGAGATATCATGTGAGGTGACAGGACCCATTTCCAGAAACCTACTGGCCATCATGCAAATGGATCAAATCAACCCAGTTTAGGCATTGACTCAAGCTCTCTATTCTCATATTTTGTAATATGTAATTTGTATTATTACATTTTTTGCTATGTATTTCTAATACTAAGTTAACAGATATCCACAATTTCTAAACTGAAGCACTACAAAATCTTGACATTGTCAGAGGGAAAATATGCTCAGTGTAGTTTTGATAGATTTGAATACAGCCTTTGCATATTACCAAAATGCTATAATCTAAACATTCTGGAAAACTGTTATAGTTTACCATAAATACATTAACCTGTACTTCTGTTAGTGATACAATTAGGACATTCTGGCATTCTGGATTTATGTTTTTAAGACTACATTTTGTTAATATTTTCCTGAATCAAATGTCAAGAATTATTAAACATTCATAAGAAGCTCATTTTGAACCTTTGCCTTGATAAGTCTAATAACCTTCAAATCTGAAATACTAAAATATGTCCTATGTTTTTCCAAATGCGAACAAAGTACAAAAAGCCAGGGCAGGGTAAAGGATGTGCCAAAGGTTACAATGGGTCTGAACACTCACATCAGGGCCTTCTAAGAAAAACAGCAGAAAGGCCTGGATTTTGTCCATATGTGTGCATTGATTGAAGGCTCAGACGTACAGCCTCAACATTAATGGCCTCATAATTGACCAGATCCACAATACTATTAATCTGTTTTTGTTTTTTGATAAGTATGGTCTCAAAGGAGCCAGGCTTTTATATCCCTGTGTCAGTCAGTCATTAGCTTCAGCAGGTTGTTTGGCAGGGAAGATGGGCATAACCTCCCAACACCTGTGGACAAGGGGATCCTGTTAATGGGGGAGAAAGCTCAAAAAAGACTGCAGCTGTGCACAGTTAGCAGGGAACACAGGTGGGAGGCACTCATTCAGTAAAGATGACATGGTCAGACCATCAAAGTGTCTACTCCACAGATGAAGTCAATGACTATCTACGTTGCTAGGGGAATAGAGGGATATCTATCCCCAAAGCCAAATCAAACATTGTACTCAGAGCCATGGGAGAGCCTGAACACTTCATAGTTTGAAACTTTTAGAGGAAATTTTTTGAATGTCGGGAGAGAGAATAACAACAATAAATTGCCACCCTTGGAAACTCTTAAATCCTTGCATTGTTTTACTAATTCAGAGAATATATGTGCCTAGCCTATGCTAAGCTAGACTTTGAAGCTATATGGATGTATAAGCCTTGCCCCTGCCCTTGAGTTGCTCGCTATCTAGTGAGAAGACAGGCAATTGAACAGTCAATGACAGTTGAGTTAGAGGTTGTGTAAGGGTAGAGACATGGGAGAACCTACAAAGAATTGCTACCTTATTTTGTGCTACTCTGCTCCAAGTGCTAGAGACTGCCTACAGATGTATATGCACTATCTCATTCAATTGTCACAACAACCCTATCAGATGAGCCTGTTTATCCCCCTAAAGCATATGAGGCAAATGAGGCCCAGAGTGATTAGGTAACTTGTCCAAGGTCTCAGAACTACTCTGATTTTTCTAACTCATGATGGACTCCCAAGTCCCTGCTTCTGACTACACACATGCTGTCACTGCCTATTAAGCTCGGAGGGCAAGGGGAAGAAGCAGGAAAAGAATCTCCTAATCATTTGACCCGCAAATCCCAAATTTGGGGAGTCAACTGGGAAGAGAAAACAGGATGATTTCTGAGATTGAGTACAGTGAAATTATGTGGGTTTTTTTTTTTTTTTGCATTCTTAGCAATTGGCATATTTTATGAGCAATCTCATGAACTGCTGCACTATGGTTTTGAAGAAGAAAAATAAGGTCATATGCCAACCTGATATGTCTTATCTGCTTTCCCCTAAAATAAGAGATATATTATCACTGCAGTTATCAAAATGTCTGCGAATGCAGAAACGTTCATTATTTACATATCAGTGTAAATGTATGTGGCAATTTAGTATACCTAGCACCTGCCGAACAAACAGCTCCCTCCCCCAAAGAGCTAAGAAGAGTACAATATAGAAGAATATAACACAGGAAAAACATAATCTAGGCAAATAGGAAGTCATTTGTGGTCTTTATTGTCAAAAACCTTCATAGAACAGGTATCATTTTCTGTTTAAAATACAGACAGATCTCATTTTATTGTGCTTCACTTTTTTGCGCTTCTCATAGATACTGCGTTTTTCCACAAATTGAAGGCAAGACCCTCCACCAGCAAAAAGATTTCAACTTGCTTTATCGTGATACTCTCTTTACTGCAGTGAACTGGTGCCAAACTTACCATTTTTTTGAGACATTCCTGTCTGCACTCAATGATGAGACTCTATACATTATATGTGTAGGCTATGAATTTACCTGATCATGTCTATCCTTCTTAAGTGCTTCAGGAAATCAATAAAACTGTCTCCTAATCAGCTCCTTGGATATTAAAGTTGATCCAAGGACAGTGGTTTAGAAAATGGAATTGAGGAGTGGGTAGAAAAGAAAGACAAAATGGAATATAAAAATTAACACAGAATTGGTCATGATTTAGAAAGAATTTGCATGAGAGGTTAGAAAAGAGCTGCTTGTCTTGTATAAATGTGTTCTGGATTGGTCAGTGGATCAGAACAAGGCCAACACGGCCCTATGTAAGGTTACTTTTATCAGTGGCTACACGTTCAATCGCACGGTCTACACAAGCAAGTCACAAACGTGTGATGTGAATCACAAAAGCAAATGGGCCACAGTGTGGCTTGAGAAACAGATACATCACTACTTCAGCAAGTTATTCCAATTAGCTATTATGACAATGGTGATAATAATGAATCAAAGTAGCTAATGCTGGGAAGTTATTTTTAAGCTGATAGCACTATAGTAAATAATTAAATGGTATGAAAGTATTATCAAAATACTCCCTGACCAATTAATAGTAATTATAATTTAATATAATTAAATTAATCCATATAATTTGTTGTCTAAGCAGGACACTTTTGATGGTGAAGGAGGTGCCATTAATCATTCCAGTACAATATGGACAAACCATGACTATTTCAGGCAAACATGGCCGTATGATCACCCTAACTACTTGTGAGTCATGTACAAAATGAGGAAATGACCATGTTACCAAAAAAAATTTATGAAACCTGAATCCTCTTTATTCATCTTCTGCCTTTAAGGAAGTCAGTTACCCTCCAGAAAGTATGATAAATACAGGAGTGCACTCGAAGAAACCCTTGGATCTCAGCCAGAAGTAGGTTTCAAAGAAATTTAAGGAGTGAGTTTGTCCTTATTGTCTACTGCATTTCTTAACCAGTTTTATTGACTTCAAAGAAGCTTTGAAGAAAAAAAAAAAGAGTCTTCAAGATATGTGTGAAAACCAGAGCATAAAGGGCACATTTCACAATGCTTCTGGCTCATTGCTTAGGAAAATACTACCTGACGAATGTGAGTCAAGATTTATCCACCCAGCAACTCTGTTCGCTCTTCAGCAGAACTCAGTGTATTGTTAAACGATAGGCCAGCATTTCTCAACCTTGCCGCTATCAACATTTTGGAATGGATACTATTTGTTGAGGGGCCGACATGTGCACTGTAAGGTGCTTATTAGCATAATTGGCCGCTACCCACTAGATGCCATTAGCACCTCCCCCCAGTTTTCACAACCAAAAATGTTTCCAGACATTTCCAAGTGTTCCAAGAGGGCAAAAACATCCCTCCTCGAGAACCTCTGATATAGACCATGACCCTTTTTCCATCCATCTGCTCCCAACTTGGCCCATTCTCTGAAACTCTACTCTGCTTTGCATCTTTCAGCTAGAAGGAATCTCAGAAGAAATAAATCCTGTCTTCCACATGTTTATTAGAGCATCTGTAACATTCTTGGCAGGTGGCCGCCCAGATTCTCCTGACTCTCCCAACATCAGGCGGCTCACTTCCCCCATTAGAATTTAAGGGTTAGACATTTTGAATATGAGAAAGTTCATTAATGCTAAGCTGAAATCAGCTTCCCTGTGATTCCCCCTTACCTTTACCCGAGGGAGCTCTATATACGGTGTCTTCTCCTTCTACCACACACTAATATTTGGAGTCTCCTTTCTTCCAAGAGAAGCTTCTCATTTCCTTCCATAACAGCTCCCTTAAACAGCACACCAGTTTATGAGCAATCTCATGAACTGTTAAGTCTCTCCCTGCCTCAACATCAAAATGACAATGAGACTTGAGGGTGATGATGATGTTGCTGGTGGTGGTGGTGATGGTGATGATGTTAGCTATCATTTACTTGTTACTTTGTGCTATATGCTTGTTATCCATTACAATGCAACCCAATGTACTGAGCACACTGACTACACTAAAAGCTGGCAGGTTAATTTATCTAAAGTTTCATTTCCACCATATCTCTTCCTACTGCATGAACCAAGCCTGGCTCTCTACTACACAGTCCTCTCCAAGGCTTTCAGAGCTCTTCTTGAGCTGTCTCCACTTTTGGAAGCCAATATGATTCTCCACTTTTCCCCTTTAAGAGGCTCCAGTTCCATCTTCTCCTGTCTCTTTCCATCCCACCACACACAAATAAACCCACAACTATGCACGCCCTTATCCTCCCTTCCTCAGAATTCCCTCTTACGCCTCTACACCCACTCAGATATTGTTCTCCTTCGAAGCCAAGTAAAAGTCTTCCTTAATTCACTTCACTTCTGGAAACTCACATTTTGGGGTAACTCTTTGAGCCAAGTATTGTGCTGCCCACTGAGATGCAGAACTCACAGCGGGGCTCTCAGATAACTTGTGACACAGACAAAATCTAGTCATTAGTGAGGCTTGCCAGCCTACCTGCCTCCCACTTCCAGCACATACGAGACAATTTAGTCTGGCAGGTTCAAGTTCTTTCCCTCCCTCCCTCTCTAAAGAGAGTTCTGCGTTTGCCAGACTGGCTTTGGAGGCTTTGTAAGGCAGAATTAAGAGAATGGGTAGAGAAAAGAGAAGCCACATAGGCAAAAAGAGCTAAGATAAGCAAGAGAGACAAAGTAAAAGGGTTGGGTTGAGTGTCAGGAAAGATAGGGGTGTTAGGTTTGAAAGGCAGCCACTGATCCCAGGAACACTTAGGGAAGAAAGGAAGTAGACTTCAGAAGAGTTCCACTGTAGGTTATAACTTAGATCACCTTCCATGTTCTTCTTAAGACATAAGAAATTTTTTAAAATTACTTTTAGCTACTAGATTGCTTGTTCAGTTACCAGATTGCTTATTTAACCACAACAGCATAAAAAAGCCTGAGCTAAACTGATCCTCAGTTTATGTTTGAGTTATATTTATAATCTGCACTGGGAGAAAATGGGAAAACTCTTAATAATTATTCTGGAATAAGAAACATAAACCAGGGTTGTGTTGAGAAAATTAGGGTATTCAGTCACCCTGGTTATAACCATTATGAAATGTGGCAAGTGAAAGGATGAGATGGGCCTAGAATATCACTGGGTTCAGAGGATTCCTGTGAGTGCACAGAGAGAGGAAAAAGTCTGGAGAAGAACAGTCTTTCCAACTATATGGACCTGTAGCGAACTATCTCTTTTCTGAGTTAAACAGCCTGTATCACCTGTTAAGAACTAAATTAACATCCTGTCTCATGTTATTTGTTAAGTTTTTCTCATGTTCATAAAGAATAAAAAAATGAGAAACATCAATCTTTTATATCATCTAAAGAAGAAAAGAAAAACACATCATTCTTCTATATCTCTCATAATGCTTAGCAGTGTGAGGTCCCACAAAGAAGAAGAAGGAGGAGGTGGAGGGGCAGAGTACAAGAAATGCACGTTGTGTGAGCAATCTTATTCCCCTAGACTAAGGGAGGTGCACCCATTTTTTAATTATCTTGTAATGGCCTTTGAGCAAATGCTCAGTATTGGGCAGTGGTGTAATGTCAATAGTTTCAGCCAAGCAGGCAAACATTTCTATTTCTGATTAAAGGAGAGTAGAGGTAACTGGAGACTCATTTAGTAGGCTTCCCCAGTATCCCAGAACATCACTTACCCATCCAACACATTTATTCACCTACATTGCCAAGTGGAGGTAAACACTATTTGTCTTCAGCTGTAAAAAAAGATAAATGCTCATTACACTCACCACCACTTTCCTGCCTCCACCCCCAATCTGCTGCTCCAACATTACACTAGTTGGCTTCACTAATGAATTTCAAATGCTATTCTCTAACCACTGGGCAGAGTCCAAGAGAAATGGATGATATCGCTTGTTCAGTTAAACTCAACATGATACAGAACTTAAGACAGCAGGGAATCCAACCTGCACCCACTGCCTTTGCAGCTCACTTCAGACACAAGCAGCTTTCTGATGGAAGGGAGTATTGTGATGCAAAATCATGTCTTTGGGCCCTCCAGAGTGCACCTTGGGACTTGCGGCCAAGATGGTGGCATAGGTAGACACACTGTGCCTCCTCGCACAATCAAAAGAAGGACAACAACAAATTTTAAAACAAAAAACAATCAGAACTGACAGAAAATCGAACTGCATGGAAGTCCGACAACCAAGGAGTTAAAGAAAAAACATTCACCCAGACCGGTAGGAGGGGCAGAGATGGGCAGCTAGGCAGAGAGGACTTGCAGCGAGGCGGCGGCTGGTGGACCAGGGTGGGCAAGGCCCAGCTGGGGAACGGGGTGAAGTGGCTGCTGGCAGACCGGGCCGTCCCACACCCATGTGCAGATAAACTGGGAGGAACAACTGGGGAGTGAGACAGACCAAACAACCCAACGTCCCAGCACAGAGAAATAAAGCCTCAGGGCCTCTGATTGAAAACTCTTGGGAGGTGAGGCAGCGGCAGCGGGAGAAACTCCCAGCCTCACAGGAGAGCTCATTGGAGAGTCCCACAGGGTCCTAGAGTATACACAAGCCCACCCACTCAGGAATCGGCACTGGAGGGGCCCAATTTGACTGTTGGTAGCAGGGAAAGTCACTGAAAACCAACAGAGAGCAGAGCAGGAGGCATTGTTCCCTCTCGGACACCTCCCCCACAAACAGTATCACAACACAGCAATGTGGCTGCCCCACCCTGGTGAACACCTAAGGCTCCACCCCTTACTATATAATAGGTGCACCAAGACAACAAAAATGGCCCAAATGAAAGAACAAATCAAAGCTCCAGGAAAAATACAACTAAGCGATGAAGAGATAGCCAACCTATCAGATGCACAGTTCAAAACACTTGTAATCAAGATACTCACAGAATTGGTTGAATTTGGTCACAAATTAGATGAACAAATGAAGGATACGCTAAGCAAAATGAAGGAAAATGTACAGGGAACCAACAGTGATGGGAAGAAAACCGGGACTCAAATCAATGGTGTGGACTACAAGAAAGAAAGAAACATTAAAGCACAACACAATGAAGAAACAAGAATTCAAAAAAATGAGGAGAGGATTAAAAACTTCCAGGATGTCTTTAAACGTTCCAACATCCGAATCATAGGGTGCCAGAAGAGGAAGAGCAAGAAATTGAAAACTTATTTGAACAAATAATGAAGGAGAACTTCCCCAACCTGGCAAAGGAAATAGACTTCCAGGGAGTCCAGGAAGCTCAGAGAGTCCCAAAGAAGTTGGACCCAAGGAGGAACACACCAAGGCACATCATAATTACATTACCCAAGATTAAAAATAAAGGGAGAATCTTAGAAGCAGCAAGAGAAAAGGGGTCAGTAACCTACAAAGGAGTGCCCATCAGACTGTCAGCTGATTTCTCAAAAGAAACCTTGCAGGCAAGAATGGGCTGGAAAGAAGTATTCCAAGTCATGAAAGGCAAGGACCTACATCCAAGAATACTCTATCCAGCAAAGCTTTCATTTAGAATGGAAGGGGAGAAAAAGTGCTTCCCAGATAACGTAAAGTTAAAGGAGTTCATCATCACCAAGCCCTTATTATATGAAATGTTAAAGGGACTTATCTAAGAAAAAGAAGAAGATAAAAAATACGAATAGTAAAATGACAACAAACTCACAGTTATTAACTGAACCTAAAACAAAAACAAAAACAAACTAAGCAAACAACTAGAACAGGAACAGAATCACAGAAATGGAGATCTCATGGAGGGTTATCATCAGGGGAGTGGGAGGGGAGAGAGGGGGAAAAGGTACAGGGAATAAGAAGCATAAATGGTAGGTAGAAGATAGACAAGGGGAGGTTAAGAATGGTATAGGAAATGTAGAAGCCAAAGAACTTATATATATGACCCATGGACTTGAACTAAAGAGGGGGAATGTGGGTGGGAAGGGGTATGCAGAGCGGAGGGGAATAAAAGGGAGAAAATGGGACAATTGTAATAGCATAATCAATCAAATATATTTTTTTAAAAAAGAGTGCACCTTGGTGTCCAAAGTGAGTCTTTTGCTTTAAATGTCCACTTAACATTGACTTCTTGCCTATGAGGACAATAATGTTTTCCCACCTGCCTAACCTGAGGTGGCACTTAGTGAAAGTGCTTAGTGAAAGGTGACTGGTCAGCACCACATGCGATTGTTTCTTGGGTACCCAGTTTTATGACATATTGTTTAAGACATATATGTAGGACAAAACCAGGTTTTTTTCCTGATAGCTGTTATTTATTTATTCATCTGTGCTGTTTAATATAATAAAACTCAAGCATTACATTAAAGGAAGAAAGGAATAAAAGGTGTTTCCTTATGACCAAGGTCAGGCTGAGACAATGTCATCAACAATTTTTTGGATACACAGAATGACAGAAACTTGAACAAACTGCTGGCCAAATTGTGTAATTGTGTCAGTCCTGTCTCCTCTCCACTCAATTCCTCAAGGAACATAAGGAACATGAATAAGGCAGGTTCCATTTTCCAACACCAACACTATTAAGGAGTTCTACTTTAAACTGAAAATGAAATACATACATTAATAAAACTTCCTCCTTTTTCATTAAAATGCCATGATCACCATCATTTAATGAGGACTATATATGTCACCTCAACTTCAGGCTCAATTCAAGGCAGATCATAATTAAGAACAATCTGTCACAAGATTTTTGGTACATTTTATCCTGGTTTTGTAACAAAACAACAAACAATTAGACCAAAAGGTACAGGGACTTAAAGCTCAATAAAGTTCTAGGAGTCTAAGGAGTAGCTTGTTCTTTTATTTTGCTGCTAATAAATATTTTATTGTTATTTGGAGAACATGTAAGTGAAAACAGCAATTTCCTTTCTGTGATTTCTAGAAATAGTAGTTATTTCTTCATGAACAGAAACAAGAATTTCCTTTTAGCTGCTTGCCTGTGAGTAAACCCTCACTTAGATATGCAACCACTATGTTTCTAAAAGACTAGGTAAGAGATTATTTCACTTTAGCTTTAGTCATATATCTAAAGAAATAAATATTAGATTTCGAGAAGCCTTTGCTAGGAAAGCATTGCTCTCATAGTTGAAGTTTTACGCAATTTACAGTTCTTCATGGTTTCATAATTTAGAGATCAGTTCATGGGAAACATATCTAAATCAATTTTCTAAGGCACATATAATTACTGGAATGCCTTGCTTCCAACAATACTAGGAAACACCATATTTTGCAAAGATCAATTTCCTTGAACTGGAGTTGAATACAAGCTTTATTTTTTATGATTTAATCATGTTTGTGAAAATTCCACCAAAAATGTACTATGTATTAGCCTGCTTTTTTAAACAAAATATGTGCATAAAGTACTGTCCATAGTTATTTAAAAAGCAGCCATGACTGATTCCAGATATTTCCAGGAGAAATGAC
>VMDR010025216.1:0-14607 GCA_007922815.1 Macrotus californicus | reverse complement strand
TTTAATAGTAACAGATTTTACCAATGAAGGGGCAGTCAGAAAACAGAAACCACACTAAATATTTAAGAGAGGGGTGCCTCGAGAGTTCATATGTGTGTGCATTACAAAAGGCATCTTTCAGTGCTATAAATTTTAATATCTTAATTGATTTTTAAATGGCTTATCAGGTTCAGAAGTTTAATTTTGGGCCCTGGCTGGGTTGCTCAGTTGGTTGGAACATCGTCCCGTGCACCAAAGGATTGTGGGTTTGATCCCAGGTCGGGACATATTCTGGAGGCAACCGATTGAAGTCTCTCTCGCTCTCTCACTTTTTATCTACCTCTCTTCCTCTCGCTCTACAATTAATAAGCATATCATCAGGTGAGGATTTTTAAAAAGTAATTAATTTTGGAGATTGTCAGTTTTAAAAGTTGTTAATGATGATAAAAATCTCTACCTCTGTATATTAATTATAATTTCTGAATGTCCCATTTATTTGCAAAAACTTACCCAGAACATGTAAAGCTTTCATTCCTTTAAATGTTTCCTTTTGTATTTTCTTAACTTTATTATCATGAATTCTGAGTTCTGCTAATGATTTGGGAAGATTAAGTGGTATTTCATTTAGTTGATTGTGGGACAAATATAGTCTTCTCAGCTTTTTTGTGGGTAGAAAGGCTTTTGGGTGAATCTTTGTTAGCTTGTTGTTGTTCAGGATCAAAGCCTAGGTGAAGCATAAAAGTTACACCGTATTAGGAAGTGGGTTGGTTTACCAGCGTTACACAATGATTAGTCTCTCGTGGGAACCCGTGCAAGTTAGGTCATTTTGTGTGCCTGATTAATCACGTAAATAATTCCTCAGCCTAACCTAAACACTCACTCTCTCTCTCTCTCTCTCTCTCTCTCTCTCTCCATATATATATATAAAGAATTGTTTAAATATATATATAATTGCTACTGAGTTGGAACAGTGCAAAGCTTTAATGATTGTTTTTGTGCCTTTGGTTTATGAGTGGGCGATATGTTCTGGTTGAGGCGCCTTCCTTTTCCCACTTCCCTTTATGGAAGTGCTTGGTAGTATTATTTTTATCTTACCTTAAAGTTTGTTCACTCTGCATAATTAAGTTTAACCTGACTTTTTTCATGTTTCCTAATGTTTGCCATTTTTCCTAGAATGTAGACCTGTCAAAATAAACTCGTACAAAGTGCCCTCAGACATATTTAAAACATTGGGGAAACAGTGGTGAGACTTGAGGAATAACTCAGCCCTCCCTCACTTTCCTGGTTATTTCTCAGTGTGATGTGGCAGCTCCTTTTAGAGGTGACAGCAGCCCTGAGAGTGGAAACTTCTAGCATCAGGCCTCTGCATTCCCGATAGCCACACCCTTTGTGCCCTGCCAAGGCTGCTGACCACCACACTCTTGGTCCCCTAGGATGTGCAAAGTTCAGAACCCAAACTGGGAAAGTTCTTGGCAACCAGGACTTACCAGTCACCCTAGTAACTATTTTCACTGCAAAATGAACATAGCTTAGTCCTTGTTTTACTGCTAGATTTTGCAAGTGTTTCCCTAGGGTGATGGCAGGTGGCTTAGCATTCCTTAGGATTTTTCTCTGTCCCTACTGATCTATGAGGGAGCAGCTCTAGATTCTTTGCTTTTATGAATTTTGTCCCCAGACCCGTTCTGCAGCAGTCTCCCCTTGTTCCCACATTGTGTTCATGTGCTTTTCCAGGGTCGTTCATGTTGTTATTATTGAACAGAAGAAATACAGAAAATGCTTTGGCAGTTAAATTCTATTTAATGTCTACTCATCTCCCTGTAGGCACTTTGCTTCTCTCTTTCCTTGCACTTCTTTCAGACATATCACTACTGTTAAAATTTTTTCCTGGGAAAAGATAAGTCTAGGAGAAGAGATGAAAACTACATTTAGTTACTAAATGGTAAAATGTACTCCTTTCTGAGTGTATGATACCACTTAAGAGTTCTTTTTTCCCTTGGTTATGCTAAAATGTGGGACTCAGTGTGGGGGGTGGGGCAGAGGAGGCGTAACAAATTAGTGAACCTTCACTCAACCCCACGAGGTAAATTTAACAAAAAAATTATTTCTTCCTTTTAGTAATGAGGAAATGCACACAGGTGAAGAAGTGACTTGCCTCCTATCTGGCCCAGCCTCTCCTCCCTCTGCACTTCGCTCTCCTTGTGTGCAGTTCCTGTAGGTTGCCTCTGCAGGGGCCCCGAAGGGAATGTGTGCCTCAGCCAGAGCCAGCCACCGTGCCTGGGGTTTGGGGTTTTTCCCCTCTGATTAAGACATGCAGTTTTCAGAGCTTCATGAAAGGAAGTATAAAATGGGATTAAGAGTTTATGTAGTGCCATCAAATACCTCCTCAGCAAGTTAGGTGAGCAGACTTTCTCCAGTTCAGCTGTACTTTTCAGTGTTGGCTTTTATATAAAAATTCCAAAAGTGACAATCACAGAGCTCCAAACAGTGCTGCTCTCTCTCCATAAGGCCTCCAGATGAGAAGAATACAGCCTTTCAGGAGGAGGACAATATGATGACCGTGGCCTCACATTCGGCAGTAATGGGCTGGAAGTGAGCTGTGAGTGTGTGTATGTGATGTGTGTGTTTGTGTGATGGTATCACTCATTCTCATGCTTGTATTGCCCTCTGTGTAAGAACCACAGTGCTAAACAAGCAGCTCACACATAACATGGAGAATTTATAGATTATCTAAAAAACATTTTGATTCTCTTTAAAGACAGGTACTGATGGTACAATTAAATAAATGTTTTGAAATATACAATATGCCCACATTTCAAGTATAAAGTATGTGCTTTGAAAAGTATTTTAGCCCTGGGTGGTATACCTCAGTGATTGAATGCCGACCTACAAATCAAAGGGTCACCGGTTCAATTCCCAGACAGGGCACATGCCCGGGTTGTGGGCCAGGTCCCCAGTAGGGGATGGGCGACAGGCAGCCACACAGTGATGTTTCTCTCCCTCTCTCCCTCCCTTCCCCTCTCTAAAAAATAAATAAATAAAATCTTTTTTTTTTTTTTTTAAGTATTTTACATTAGGACATTGGCCCGTCCAGAAACGCTATGCTGGTGGCAGTAATCGTTAATGCTTGCATGCCGGGCACCTTACGTGTATTCACTCATCTAGCATAAATAAACATTCCCAGTTCCCTGCTATTACTACAGACCTTTTACAGCTAAAAAAGGTTGGGCCCAGGAGAGGTGAGCTACCTTCCCAGTGCACTTCGGGTAGAGCCCAGATCTGAGCCAGGCATGCCTAACTGTGGAACCCTTACCTTCCAGTACAATGCCACATAGAAGTGGACTAAAAAAGAAATACAGGAGGCCTAAGACAGCACCTGTCATCTTTCCATTTTTATTTACCAACGATTAACAGGACTACACATGGACTAAGTCCTGTGTTACTCCTGAAATGTAACAAATAATGATACGACAAATGAAAAACTTTTTTATGATTTTGGTATTAAATATGGCATTAATTATTCCTGTGGTGGATAGCCAAATACAGGTTGAAGAAGTGGTGGAAGCATTCATAGGCTGTATTTCCAGAGTAATGGCCTTGCCATTCTCCAAAAGCTTCTGTGGTCTGAAGTGAATAGGGTGGGCTGGATGGATCCTTGATGGAACCCATTATGCTGTTTATATTCCAGTTATCTCAGAGTTTAAGTGAGTCCTCGGTTGTGCCATGAGTATGTACTCTTCTAGGTTCTCTCTCTCTTCCTGTGTGTGTGTTATGGTGTATATGGAGCTGAGCCTGTTGCACAGTACATTTAAAAGGGAAGGGAGCAATCAGGGTCTCATGAGCCCAGATGCCTGGAGGTGCAGAGAAGAGAATGGCTTTGCAGGGAGGCTGACTTGGCTCCCTGCAGAGGCCACCCCTTCCAGGCAAGTTTGGCATGAGGGCTGAGCTAGAGAGCCTAGGAAAGAGCATACCTCCTGGTGCCTAGGACACAATCAGCCTGACTGTCCTTGCTCATCCAGCTGACACACAGACACTGGTTTGCATTAATGGGACTCAATAGTCCCCTCTTCCTGTCCGCTGGGGTAGGTCAGTATGGTCCATGCACTGACCCGAGGGTAACTGGTAGGCAGGGTGGCTTCAGTCTTTTAGATGCAGAAAGATAAGAGGCCTACTTGGAGATAGCAAGAAAGGTGGTCGTGGAGTCTCTGCCTTCCCCTCTTACAGATACCCCTTCACTGCAGCTTTTTTTCACTGTCAACTGACAGCTTTTGCGTTTCCTCTCTCCAGCAGTGTGAGTACGGAGGGAGGCTGAAAGAGCGGTAGTGGCTGAACACCCACGGAGGGGAAGAGATGACACCTGTGCTTGTGACGGTGTGGAATCGGGCTCTCCCTCAAACTTAATTCCAAGTTACATTAGAACTTTTACTTGCTAAAATCTAGAGGCTCAAAATGTTAGAAAGAAATAAAAATCTTTTAAGTCTTAGAAAATTAA
Source organism: Macrotus californicus (assembly GCA_007922815.1). Lineage (NCBI taxonomy): Eukaryota > Metazoa > Chordata > Mammalia > Chiroptera > Phyllostomidae > Macrotus > Macrotus californicus. The sequence goes on along the minus strand of VMDR010025216.1, from coordinate 10,139 downwards.
AATATTAATAAATATACTAAGGAAATTTTGTTTTCATCTCTAAAAATCTAGAAGAAAAGCTGTACAAGTATATATTAGTCAGTTGGATACATTGCATGTGCTACTGTTAGACATTTGTGGTGCCTTAAGATACATCACTTGGTTTGGGCACAGATTTTCTTAACACCATATGCTGAGTTCTTGTAACGAATCATAATCTTACTCATTTTATTGTATAGTGACTGTGATTACCTGGATAGGTCATAAGCTCATTTAAGGACCATTACGTAATTTTTAGCCCACAGCCTTTCACCTGGCTGTCATTCAAAAAACATCGATTGAATTAAATTAATTGAATTAAGTCTATAATTTTTCATTAACTAGAACACCCCTGAATAGCAGGCATTTTGTCATTCCTTACACACAGAAAAGTAAGACTTGTTTACACGAACAAAATACGAGTAGTTATTAGTAATGATAGAGATTTTCACTTAAATATTTGAAAATATTAGCATATATTCTTACATAAAGTGAAGAGAGTCCTTTAAAATCATTTTCTTTGATTTCCTTAATTTTATTGTTTTGAAGGTCAACCATTCGAGTATCAAACGGAATGTTGCTTGGGACGGAGGACAAACCTGAGAAATAAACAGACGCGTTACATGTGCCATATGTGCTGAGGAGGAGAGTCTGACATGTTAGAGATGGAATTTGTTACAGATCCATGGGTACCATTGAGTAGCAGACAACTTAACGTGTAACAGATGACAAAAGTATTGTTCTTTGGAAAGGCCTAAAGGCCTTTTCCAGTCACTTATTTTTACAAGGTGTCTCGCTGGGTCCTGCCGTCCCTGTTCAGGTGCGGCAGGCGGCCTGAGATGGAGGTGCACTGCAGCCGGCGCTGAGGACTGCCCGCAGGGGACCAGCCGCTGATCCCGGCTTCTGCCGGTGCCCTCTTGGCTGATAAGCATTAAAGTTCTTTGCACATTTTCAGTCTGTTGTGGTACTAAATTGGGGCCTGTGGGCTTCGATCATTTTAAGAAGCCTAAATATATATAACATTTTGCTTAGAAAAATAGATGAATTACATTATTCTCATACATATTATCAAAAGTTTGCTGCCCGTTTTCTTTAATAATGAATTTCTCTAATGAGTTGTGAATTATTTCATTTGCAAAAACTCATTCACCTAGAAATTATTGTTGACATCTAAGTACGGCTTTAGTGAGTTCATCATCCACAGCCTTGGCTCCTTTTCAGCCATGCGCTCCAGTTTTCAGTTACCTGGGCCCACCTGTTTGTTAGTCACCGCTCCTCTCTGCGGGTACAGGGATAGCTTCCTTCTCTGCCGCCTCAGGTCAGGGCACAACTACATCTTCTTTGTGTAGGCACTCAATAAATATTAATTAGATTATTTTAAAGGCTTAAATGTATTTTTTCTCTCTTGAATTAAAAGAAAAGAGAGAGCAGAAAATTGCCAGGGTCTGTACACAGCGCATTTGTCCCTCACCTTTTTTGCTTTTCCTAGGTGGCTGAACGTGCGCACCCGAACTTCTTGTCAGACTCTCTGTGCTGTAGTTAATGCTCCATGGGTACGGGGCCTTGTCCCCCCGCGTTTTATGGTTTAGATGTAACGTTCAGAAAAGCAGAAAGAATTTTACAGTGGAAGCCCATATTCTCTTTCTACCATCAACATTTTACTGTGCAAACTGTCCATTATTTCATCTTTTTTATGCATTTTAAAGTGAGTTTCAGATATTGGCACACTTGTGGTGGAGCCATGCTTACTCCTTAAGAGCAGTGTTATATTTGATAGCCCCAGCTGAAGAATTCCGTATCTAAATACCATAACTACCAATGCTTCGCTCCACAGCCTTCCCTCCGTACTTTAAGACTGACAACTCTTCTGAGAAGTTTCACCAAAGACAGGTGAGAGGAAAGGGGGTTAGTGACTTGACGGGCTAACATAGCAGTTTTGTTAGGACATTGTTTCGATTTTAGAAAATGAAGTGGAAGGCCTCACAGGAAGCTGGAAGCCTTGCAGAAGGCCGATAGCATAAACGTCGACAAAACTTGCCCCACCCCACTCTTGAGGTGCTCTGGAACGAATTTAATTTTTCTTGGGGAGAAAGAGCGACATGTATCCAAACCTCTTCATCGTCAGTGGCTATGGAGGTACAGTACCCGCTGCTGATGGTGAGGTATCATTTAAAGGTATGTGTCAGTACAGACTCTGTTGAGTTGATTTTTATTTTATAAGATAAATATCCAGGAAAGCAGCAATTTACAGCCAGCTGTCTATCATAACGTAGTTTGGTTTTTCTCAGTTCTTTCACGGCAGTCGTACACTGGAGCAGAGCTATGTGATATTTCTCCAAACCTTCGTATTGAGGCAGGTGACTCTGCTCTGGAGCGGATAGGATGGCCTGTGCTGACAATGAACCTCTCCTTACTCACAGTCATGCACACTAGCTGTGTCAAACTACATACGTACATTTTTGTGGTGGTTTTAGTTTTACAAAGTGTTTTCACATGTACGAGCTCTGCAAGCTGACGTTAGAATTGTTTCCTGCCTGGGAAGCAGCTTAGAAATGACAGTACGTTCTGATATTTCCTAACTATAGCCTTTTCTCATAGAGGGTCTGTCTCAGCTTCTGCATTTCCCTTCCTGCTGCTCTTCCCACACTCCTTCTCCATGCGCTTCCAGACTAGCTCTTCTCCACGATTGCTTTATCTTTTTTTCACACCCATGCCAAAGGTAATAAGGCTTAAAAGTAGATTTTTTCCTGTCCTGTATATTCCATTAACACTTTCCCACTGATTTTAGCTAGTAATATTTTCCTGAATGCTTTTTACTCACCTCTCTCATTTTGTCTCCAGAGTGTATTGTAACAAGCTTTGACTAGAGCCACAAATTCTGTTACAGTAGGAAGTGAGTCTAAAACTTCAGGGGCACTGTCTACTCATGCACACTCTGGAGGTTGCCCTGATGGGCCGCCCGCTCCTGAATGGGAGATGTGTGCCAGACCTTGGATTACTGTAGTGTGGCAGATTTGAGTCATCCCCTCTTCTGGAAATAGGTGAATATAGCTACTCTTGATATAAATTTCTATCACATTCTCTTTTTGAGCAGACTATGAATGTGCCCCTCTATTTGAGAACACCTTCAGTAGAGGCATTACAAAATAAAATGCTCAGCAGAGAATTACACATTTTTAGAGATTTTAAAAAGTAGTTTAGCCACTTCTTTTGTAGACAGTTCTAAACTCAAATCACTCAAAACAAATAAATTGTCTTTAAAATACGTAGATTAGGGATTTCGCAACTTTTAACCTATTGTTTTTTTAATTTTCAATGATCTCAGGAAGACAAACAACCCGATTAAAAAATGGGCAAAGGACCTGAACAGACACTTCTCTAAAGAGGACATACAGAAGGCCCAGAGACATATGAAAAAATGCTTAACATTACTAATCCTCAGAGAAATGCAAATTGAAACCACAGTGAGATATCACCTCACACCTGCCAGAATGGCCACCATCAATAAATCTATAACTTATTCATTGTCCTTGACAGTGGATTAAATTTGTTATTGCAGAATTTTACTAAAAAGCACAATCTCAACCTGCTTACACCCTAAGGTGAAGAAACTACTGTAACATCCATCCTCTCTGAAGGAAATAAAAATGAAGCACTTTGGTTTAAATTTGAGAAGAGAAAGAAATGTTCTGTGCATGAAATTCTTACTGTTCTGCTCTAATTTTTTTTATTTTTTAAATCAATTTGGATGTACTTTGAGTTTGTTATATTTTTCGAAAATTCAAATGAAAAAGCTTTTTACAATCATTGAGTTGATTTTTGAAATTTCAATGAAGATTTGTCTATTTATTTTTGTCAGAATGATGCTATTCCCCACAACAAGTTGACGTGTTCTTACCTAGATCAGAACAGTGGACAACTCTTGAGTAGCATTGGCATCCGAACGGACAGATTGGGAACAGATCGAATGGGAAGAAAGGGTTAACTGACTCTCTGGTTGGAAAAAGAGAGTTGTCAGCATCAGCATCAGCATCACCTTCACCTTCCGTGTCCTTCAGCATCATGTCCTTCAGCATCATGTACGAGGGGTGAAGTAAGGGTTTTGCAGAGCACGCAGCCAAGATTACTAGGAGCACACACTCCTTCATGCTGTCTTGTGTCCTATGACTAAATAGACATTGAAGATTAAGTTAAGGGTTAAACATACAATTTCTGCAACTGTGTATTTCTCAGAGCTGGCAAAAGTACAATGAAATGTCATTCTTATCCATTGCTAGTGTCAGAGTGTATTTATAAAACGTTTTGGAAAGCAATTCAGCAGTATGCATTAGAAAGATGCTTTAAAAAGATCTTTGTTTTTCATGTAGTAATTACTTTCTAGAGTCTAGTCTCAGGAAATAATTCTAATACGCATAAAGATGTTCATCATAGAATTATATACGATAGCAAAAAGTTAAAGGTAATGCTATGGTTAAGGGGAAATAGTAAAATAGGGTATATTCGTGAAATACTTTGTAACCCATAGATATTTGCATAGATGTTTAAAATGTAAAATGTTATTTTTTTGAAATGAAAAATCTAAAAAATTCAGACATACCAAACAAACAAAAACCCTGACCCAAATACACCTAATTCATGGTAATATCTGGGTAGTAGAACAATGAATGACTGCTTGGGTCTTCTTTTTTTTTTTTTTTAATTTTTATATTGAGCAGTAAGTGCAGCTTTTATAGTTAGGAAACTAATAAATGTTTTTAAAAATAAAACCTGATCTGGGCTGTTCCCAAATCCTTCCATGGCCTTAATATTTATGTCACTTTCAAAGTACAATCTTCATGTGCTCTTGGCACGTCTGCAAGTTTTCTTTAGTGGGTCTCTCTCACACCCTCCCCAGCCTCAGTCTCAGAGTTGGTCATTTTTTCCACAATATCATTTGAATTTCTTCCTTCTAATCTGTTCCATTGTCTAATACCTGGTCCAAAGCATCTGCGGTCCAGACTATTCTTTCTTTCCCATCTTTCCACTGTTTGTTTGGTTTTATAGGGAGGGTTTGTTTTTAGTTGTGTTTTTTAAAGTCCACACAAAACTGGAATGTATGAAAGATAACCTTCTGAACATGTCTTTGATGTTAATCTGATTGTGGATATTCCCACAAGTTTGTTTACTTATCATAGTTTCTTAACTATCACCTGTGAAACACACATTCATTGTAATTTTCAAAAATTCAAAGCATTATGAAATCATCCAAAACACATTTATGCCCATCTTCATTCACTCACCCAGATGTCCCTCAGCCAGGTCACCCAGCAGTGCCACTGACCTGCCGTGCCTAAACAGCAGACAGCACCTTGGCCATCAGTTGGCCCAGCCTTAGGAAGACCTGGCCCCCACGTCCTTGGATCATGCAAGCTGCTTACACTTGCCCAGAATCCAGACATCAGCTTTACCATCTCTCTTTCTGGACTTAGGAATCAGAAGTGAATTAACTAAATTAAAACATTCATTTATGTGTGATGTGCCTTTTAGTCACCAGAGGAAGGTTAGCATCGATTCTTAGAGCTCTAACTGGCAACATGAACATTGTGCCACCTGGATGGCTGGATGTCACCAGCCCAATACACGAAGTTTCCCTGTGATAACCCACACCAGTTGTGCCAGGAGAGAGGAGATTATAGGGCATGTCTGCGAAAGCCAAAAGCTTTTATATTTTAATAATTCTATTCTGAAATCCCATTTCAGAACTCTGCATTGGCTTGTGGAAGTATCAACTAAGAATTTATTCTAGATGCATCCCTTACGTTAACCCAGAGAAACGGGTATGCGAAGAGCTTCAGTGTCTTCCCCAAGACCACATGATGAAAGAAAATCGGAACCCGAGTTAGAGTCCATTTTTCCCAACCCATTCTGTGTGTCTTCTGATGCAGCCCACATGGGAGCACTCTCCTCTTATCCCCAAATCTAGTGGCCTCATAAGCACACTCTGTCATTTGTTTCTCTCCAGCCAGTCTACGCATTGTTTTCTGGTGCATACCTGCGCAGAAAGGGGCTCACGTGGAGCTTGGGTTGGGAGAGAGGGGGCTCTGTGGCCAGATTGTAGAGTGCAGAGAGAGGCTGTGCTAGCAACTCAAAGCCCAGCAGCTCCTGTCCGCCATCCCAGAGAACAAGCAGCGCAGTGTGCTGTGTCCCAGAGTCCTGGCTGTTGAGGTCCGCTGGGCTCCTTTTCCCATATCACTTTGTCTCTGGTACATTATTTCTGCTGCTTGGCTGCTTTGCCTAACCTGTATCCATTATATTTCTTGACCTTATGCTTCTTTGTGTAAGGTCAAGAAATGCTTGGTCTAAATGCTGGGTTCCCAGTTTCTGCCTTGACCCCCAAAACTCTCAGCTAATTTAGTTCTTAGTCCTTAGCTAAACCAGAGCTTATCCCTGGTACCAGTTTGTTCTTTAACATTGCTCTGCATTTCAGCTATGTCTTCTGGGCCCATGACAGCCCTGACCTTTTCTGACCTTGGCATAGAAGCTGTTGAATGAAATGTCATTTGAGATCCTGTCTCTGCCTTTGTTTGAGGTTGCTGGAATTTTTCGGCAGACATCTATCAGGTACCTGCTGCGCACCAGACCAGTACTGGGGTGTTGGGTCTCTGAAGTGGAGCACATCTGGGCACGCTTCCCTGCTCAGAAGACAAAGCCACAGCCCACAATGTACTGCTCTCTTTGTAAAAGTTAATACTTGGTCAGGTAAATTAATAGAAAAACTACAAAATAAATGTCCAAGTTAGTAAATAGGACTCAACTGCAAGTAAACCGTGCTGTGTAACAGGTTCAGTCAGCTTGAAGGGGTCTCCAGATGTGTGGTTCTCAGAGTCTGAAAGTAAAATTTTCACTGTGAGTCTGTCTGCTCTTCGTAACCCTCAGCTTACTCTTTGAGATCAATAGAAATAAAGACATCTGCAGAAAACGAGTATACACACCTGTGAAAAAGAGATTGAAGTAGAATACACAGACCTGTTAAAGAGGGGTAGTGGAATTATGGATGAAGGACCGTATTGCTTTCTAAATATTCTGATATTAGCCTGTCAGCAGACAGGCCCTCCTGGTCGCCGGGGTCCTCTCTGTATTTTGGCCCTTTTCTACCATTTCTTCAACCTGGGGCATTTAGTGCAATTAAAAGTTTTTCACATACTGTTCCCCCGAAAGTCCAGTAACAGTGCCCATCTGGGAAGTTGTTTGGGACTACAGTTTCGAGGCCTAACCCCATTTACTGTAATCCCTGGGGGATGAAGAGTTTGGAAAAAACAAATAAACAAAACAACTGTGTTTCAGTTGGTTGGCTATTGAAGTTTCAGTATTTTCTTGTAGAAACTTAGAGGTTTAAGGGTTGTAGTTTGCCAGTGTAGACCAGAAAAATCTATTCAGTACCTATATACGTGAAAATACAGACCTAAGAAAACCGTAGAGCTTTTAAAAAATACATGTAAGAGGAATGTGTTAGCCAAAGTGGGAAAAAACCAGGAACACGTAGGCTTTCCCTGTGGCCTGGCAGACAGGGACTTGCCTTCACTCCTGCAAACCCTGCCTTCCTTCCACTTCCTGCTGCAGTCATGGTGCCCTGTAACCTAGGAGGGCCTGGGAATGGGGTGCAGGCTAGGATGAGGAGCAGAGTGGGTATGACTGACAGAGGAGCAGAGCTGGGAGGACCCAGACAAGCCCGTCACACAGGTGAGGGGAGGGAAGAAGCCGTGTGTGTGTATTTGGGGTCAGGATTGTTTCTCTTCCACGTCCCTTCCTCCTGATCAGCTCACCCACGGGGTCAGGAGGCTCTTCCCTTCCTTTCTTCCTTCTGTACTTGCCTTTCCTACACTAAATAGCTATGGGAGACTCTCCCTGCCTTAGATGAGTTGGGGACTCTGGCCTGCTGATTAGACAGTGGCACATATGTGGTAGTTAGGAAGCTTTCCAGTTGGTGGCTGGTGGGGGCAATGACCTGTCATGCCTTCTCGGGCCCTTAGTGAGTGAGGAAGGAGACCTGTGGAAGCAGGAAATGTCATCTAGTTGGAACTCCCTTCTAGTGCTAGAGGTTCTTCCAGAACACTCTGGACCAGATGCTGCGTTCTCTGCTTGCTTGACTCCAGTGAGAGGAATCAGAGAGATTCCTCAGGGAGAGGCATCTAGTTTCCACTGTTGTCCATCAGTGGTTGATAGGAAATTCTTTATATTGAAACCAAAAATGCCTTCTGGCATATTCATCTCTCTTTACTAGTGCTGTCTTCTATTAGCCATGTAAAATTAATCTTATATTTTTGTATTCTCATATTCTGGTTACTTGAGAAGTCAGATGAAACTTGATTCCGTGAGGAACTCAACATTTACATCCTTGTTCTGAGATGATAAAGCCTTGATAAAGTATAAGTGATTATAGACCCCAGACCTTACTTTATTTTATTTTAGCATTTTTTTATCAGTAGGAAAATACTGGAATGTCCAGGAGAGAATACTATATAGTAATGGGTTTTTCCCTATTTTCAGAAAGAATATAAAAAATAATAGTTCTCATTTAAAATGATGTGACTTTTAGTTGTTTGTCTTATTTTAAATTTTGAGTATATTAATACGGCTCAAGTTCTTACTTGATTCATTTTGGCAGTATTTAAGTCTTGGTCTCAGGAAGACTCAGTATTTTCCCAGTTTAGACCAGTTTTGCCGAAGGCTGTTTTACTCATGGAAAGTTGTAGATTTTGGTTTCAAGTTTCTCTTAATCGGGATAATATTTGGAATATTATTTTGATACTAATGCTGTTATTGATTGAACCACGGCACATTGGAGACTTTCCTTCCATCGCATTGCCCTCTTTGACATCTTAAGAAGCTGAGGCCGACCTCCTGCATGTCTGCATGGCCACCCCCCACGTGCTCATTCCACAGTGGCTTCCAGATAGTAGCCAGATTGTCCTCAGAGAGCACAGGGTCAGAAGTCTGCCCGTGTTTGCAGGACTGGAAATGAGGCTAGGAAGTGTCTTTCTGAATTTGTATAAGCTCCTGTTTTCCACTTCAACATTCCACAAACTTAGAATGGAAAATTTATCTAACTGAAATGGTATTTCCTCTTAGACACTATTATTAGGAAAATAAGTCAATGTGCTTATAACTCCCATGTTTGGCAACTTTTCCCCTTGGCTGAAATATTTCTACCAGTTCTCAAGTGCCAGTAGTAGTTTTCAGTGTGTAAATGTTGTGTAGCACACTCTGTGCATTCACAGACGGAGTCCAGGCTCAGTTCAGGGGTGGTCAAGGCACAGCTGCACAAGTGAACGAGCAAGGTTAGCACCCCAGCGTGCATTCGGGCAAGTACTCACAGTGCCTTTCGGGCATGGAAACTGATACTTTTATAGACTATACTTTCCTTAAAGAAACAATTAACTTTTTTTAGAAGTATAAATAGCATCTCAATAAAGAACTTGCTGGCTGCTTTTCCTTTTATATCAGTTTTGTCCTTCATCAGTTTTTCAGTGCATCCAGCAACCTAGCTGCTTTCTTAAAGAGCAAAAACACCTACCTCTTCATTTTTCTGCTGTTCCCTGTGCCTTAAGACTTGTGCTTATAAAAGTAATCTCTTTTGTCCCAAATCTCAGATCAGGTATCAAATATTCACTTTTAACATTTTTTAATAAGCAGTAGTTAGTTGTAATAGAAAACTGCAGTCCCATCATCTGCCCACCACTATGCAATATTGCTAAATATCAAAAACAAACAAAATCAAAGATACTTTCACATATATGTGCACTTTGGATTTATTTTTATTTCTTTTTTTTAAACAGTGATTCTCAGTAGGATTAAGTTTGCAAAGCACTTTACTTTTAGAGACACATAGAGCCCTAAGGTTTCTTTGTGATTCGGTTCTACACACGTGGCCACAGTTCACGGCTGTCCCACGTCTGGTAGATGAACAAGAAAGAATGCTCTGCTCTATTCAGGTTAGGAAGTGGAATATCAAACACATTGCTTAGGTTTTTTTACATCTAAGGTTTAATAAAAATTTTACTTTGGGATGAGACAAAAGAAATCTTTGTTTTAAATTCAGACTTCATGGATTTTGTGAAAAGAAGACCCTAATTTTTTATGTT
>VMDR010025215.1:0-14610 GCA_007922815.1 Macrotus californicus | reverse complement strand
CCTTCCCCTCTGGCCATTGTTAGATTGTTCTTAATTTCAATGTCTCTGGTTGTATTTTGTTTGCTGTTTTCTTTCGTTGATTATGTTCCAGTTAAAGGTGAGATCATGTGGTATTTCTCCCTCACCGCCTGGCTTATTCCACTTAGCATAATGCTCTCTAGTTCCATCCATGCTGTTGCAAAGGGTAGGATCTCCTTCTTCCTCTCTGCTGCGTACAATTCCATTGTGTAAATGTTCTTAATGGAATCTAGAATGGTGAATCCTTTCTGGAAGGTTTCAATTTACTTTGCCCAGATCCACCAGAGGAATCATTGTCTATGGCAGCTATAGTTGACAAATATATTTCTCAAGTAATAAGATTTGAAATTAATCCTTAATCTATGGACTGAAGAATGGATGTTTTGTTTGCAGGCACAAAAACAATGTTAGTCTCATTGTACATCTCCATCAGAACTCTTGGGTGACCAAGTGCATTGGCAATGAGCAGTGATATTTTGAGATGAATCTTTTTTAATGAACAGTAGCTCTCAACAGCAGGCTTAAAATAAAGTTGCATTTATAATGCAACTTTACAAAGAAATAACCCTAACTGACCATAATTCAGACTGGTGTAGCATTAACTATTTTTTTGTAAAACTTTATAAAGGAAAAGAATCAAACATTTATTTTGCCTTTCCCATGCAGCTGCATTTCAGAGTAACAGAACAGATGTCAAGGTAGTGTTCTTTTCACAGAGTAATTCCAGCCAATAAATAAAGAATGGTGGAATCAGAGAACCATCATTGTGCCATTCCTAATGAATTGATAGCTTCAGACATGATCCCCATTGGATGCTAAACCCATAAGGTGAAACTTAATCATGGAAGGATCTTGCCGATACAGCATCACTAAAAATTATACACATCATAATATAATGCCATAGAAAAGGTACAGCACTACCTGTGCAAAATTATTGCCTAAAGAGTTAAAACTGAATCTACTAAAGCCCCCAAATCTAACTACAAATCTATAGGAAATACAAGGCATACAGGAAGCAAGTTAACCACCACCACAAGAAAGCCGTCAGTCAAATCCAGGATGTGGGAGTGGTCAACAGGACAAATGACCTGGTTTCTCTAACAAGTCAACAACTTGAAAAAAGGGTGGGGAAAAAATCTGCTCAAGAAGAAGAGAGAATTGCATATAATGGGTGAATTTTAAATTCTGACTTAAACAAATCAGCTGGGGAAAAATCTTTGAAGCAATTGCAGAAATTTGAATATAGAATAATTATTATGCATTACTGAAAAATTATTGTTAGTTTTGTTATTGGCATGGTGGTTGAAAAGAAAAACTATGGCACCCCTCTACTCCTCTCATAACACATCTAACACCAGGTATGAGAATGTTTCCACACCAAGCAATTCCCCCATGCTTGGTGGACACTAACTGGGTGTTCTACAATTAAACTCAATTCTGACACTAACTGTCTGGAGTGAGCACAGATCTCACAGGTTAAGGCTCAGCCCCACATGACTATCCTTCTCCTTCACATACCAATTACAAGACTCAGACTGTCATCTGTACTTCTGACAAACTGTAACCGAAATGCAGATCCCGCTACCTGCCACTATGAAAGCCAATACTCAAGAGGCAGGTGCTGATGTAAAGGAAAGGGGTTTATTTTCAGGTGTTGGCCACTTGGAAGATGGGAGACTCATGTGTCAAAGCCCATCTCCCTCAGAGAATGGGGGACTCACGTCTCAAAGCCCTTCTCCACCTCTCAGTGGAGGCAGAGGTTTTTATAAGAAGGGAGAGGGGAACAGAACAAATAGATCAAAGGGGGGGGGTTGAAAAGTTCTCTACATGCAAACAAGCACCATCCATTCCAATAAGACAAATAATGATCGGTGTGTATCATCTTGGCTTCACGTTATTCTGGCTTCACATCATCTTGATTCTACATCATTCTGACTCCATGGTTGAAAGTCAGCAAATCTCTGGGTGCTGGGATTCCTGAAGGTTGGAGTCTGTATCTTTTGAAACTATCCTATGATTCTTACACAAACATGCTGTTCATTTACAAGCTGTGTATTAGAGTCAGCACTTTGAGAAACGATGTGAAAAGAATGGTAGGATGGATTACAATTTCCCACCATTACAATTTTCCATTGTTACAAAGCCAGTTAAATTGGGGGTCCTCATGGTTTCCTCCTTGAGTCTGATAATTTGCTAGAACAGCTCAAAGAACTAAGGAAAGTGCTTTACTTACCCATTTATTATAAAGGAAATAGCCAGATGGAAGAGATGCACAGGGCAAGATTGTGGGAAGGGACACAGAGTTTCCATGCTTCTCTGAGCATGCCACCATCCCAGCTCCTCCAGGTATTAACCAGCCTGGAAGCTCTCCAAATGTCTTCAGTTAGAGTTCTTTATGGAGGCTTCATCATGCAGGAATAATTGATTAAATCATTGGCTGTTAGCCCTTCTTCCCTCTCTATAGGGTGAAGGAGTGGGTTGAAATTTTCAACCTTCTAATAACATGGTTGGTTCCCTGGCAACCAGCCCCCAATCCTTAGAGACTTTCCAAAATTTATCTCATTAACATACACTCTGGTGTGGTTGAAAAGAGCGTGTTATGAATCATAAAAAAATGCTTCATTCATTTTTATCACTGCAGAGCTATTGCAGGAGGTGGAAAAATCAATAGAGTTGCCCCATGCTTGTCCACAGGGTATACATCCCAAGACCCTTGGTGGATGCCTAAACCCATAGAAAATACTAAGCCTTATATATACTGCATGTTTTCTTATGCATTCATACATACATTTTTACTTAAAGGAAACACTTTATGGTTTCTCTTTGGCACGTCTAAATTGACGGCATCACTACTCTTTCACTTTGGGGCCACTACTAAGTAAAACAAGGGTTACTGGAACACAAACACTGTGATACTGCAACGTTGACATGACAACCCTGTTGGCTACTAAGTGACTAATGGGCAAATAGCATGGACAATGTGAATACACTGGACAAAGGGATGATTCACTTCCCGGGAGGAACAGAGCAGAACAGCATGAGACTTCATCATACTACTCAGAATGGTGCACAATTTAGAGCTTACGAATTATTTATTCTGGAATTTTCCATTTAATATTTTTGGAGGATGGTTGACTGGGAGTAACTGAAACCATGGGAAGTGAAACCATAGATTAAGGTACTACTGTCTTATAGCAAAAAGATACTCCTATTGCTCTTATCACTTTGGAAATTACAAATGTTTTAGTACCTTTCGCCATGAGCTGGGGATGAATACCAAAATACGTCTTTCTTATATCACACTATCACAGTGGTGTTAAAGATAAGATCAAATATCAATTAAAGTTATACATGAACTTGCACCGATTGTCTGAACACTTCCTTTGGATTTTCTCTCACATTCATTGGTACTTTTGCTTAAGTTCCCAGCACCATAATCTGGATCCCAATAGCTCTCTAGATAATGCCTTTATTAATTCCATTTAATTCCTTCTCTAAACCAAACTAATTTTTAAGAATGTATGTGGCCTCAAATAGATCATAATGACTTGAATAAATAGAGGTTTATTTTTCTTACTTAAGAATTCACAGGTAGGCATTTGTCAGCCTTGATTAAACAGACAACAGTATTAGAACTAACATCTATGTTTTTTCTCTTGAGTGTTCTTATATGATAACAAAATGTCTACAAAAATTACATCTATCACATCCATATACAAGACAGGAAGAATGAATAGGGCTGTGTCCAGTTGTATCTATAAAGTTTTATCAAAACAAAAACACTCTCAGAATTTTCCCAGTAGATCACCCTTTATTTCTCATTGGCCAGATCTGGAGGAGGTCTTAGAATGTGGGTCAGGGTTACATTCACTGGCTTAGACAATCATGATCCAACTCCTGGAGATGGGCATGGAGCAGCTCTGAACAAAATTGGGATTTATTTAGTAAAAAAAGTAGGGAGAAATGGATATTGAGGTAGTTAACAATGTGCAACAAACATTAATATAATCAGTTTATCAAATTATTACTATAATTTGTTTTGGGTTAAATCCTGTCCTCCCAAAAGAAATGTTCAAGTCTTAACTCTCAGTAGCAATGAACTTGACCTTATTTGGAAATAGGGTCTTTGCAGATGTAATCGAGTTAAAATGAGGACATCCTGGATTAGAATGGGACCCAATCCAATGACTCATGTTTTTATAAGAGGACAGATAGAGAAATAGACAGGCATACAAAGAGAGAAGACTACCATGCCATGAGGGTGGCAGACACTGGACTTTTGCTACCACAAGTAAACACAAAGGATTATCTGAAACCACCAGGAGCTAGAAGTAAAGAAAGATTCTCCCCTGGTGCCTCGAGAGGCAGCATGGCCCAGTCATAAGCCACCCAGTTGTGTTACAGTAGCCACAGGAATAAGCACATTATTGTTGAAGGTCTAACTTAAATTTGAACTCTTCTCTGAAGCTTTCTCTGGTCAGTCCTACTGTCACCTCTGTCTCCCCTGAGCATCCATACCACATATTCTCCCCTTCATTCACTGCCATTTGCCATGCACAGCCTGACCTACATTTTCACTTGTCCTGGGTGCTAGACTGTAAGCTCCTGGAGAGCAGACATGATACTTATGCTAATTTCCCAATTTAAGGGGTCTCTTTTTTTTTAAAGAATGTTTTTTTTTAATTTTTAAAAAGATTTTATTTATTTATTTTAGAGAGGGGAAGGGAGGGGAAAAGAGAGGGAGAGAAACATTAATGTGCAGTTGCCTCTTATGTGCCCCTTGTTGGGGACCTAGCCTGTAACCTAGGCATGTGCTCTGACTGGGAATTAAACCAGCGACCCTTTGCTTCACAGTCCAGCACTCAATCCACTGAGCCACACCAGCACCAGCCAGGGTTGAGAGGTCTCTTTTGTTAGCATTATCTTTTCAATAAAAACATGGAAGCATTTTTGTGTGTGTGTGGATTCTTATTTTAGCTAACACTCCCTGTGCATAAATGACAGGAAAAAAAAAGTTGAAAATCGCTAAAAATAAACAGTTTTGTTTTGTTTTGTTTTTTATTATGAAAGATTTTGTTTTCTTTATGAGCTGGACCACTTGGCACATGGAGGAAAATATAGAGCAATGACGTAACTAGAGGAGTAGAATGAAAAAATACCATGGGCTAGGGAAAAAGAATGGACAGATAAGTAAAATATTTGAAAAAGTTGGCATTTGTTAATCTCCTTGCTTAAAAAGACCCTGAGACTATTTGATTCCCTTAATTCATCTCATTTTCAAGACTAATGTCCTTAAATTCCTCTGGAAGCCGAAGCATATCTAAAACAAATACAGGTGAATGGAAAAGGGTTATTTATGGATTTAACAGGAAAGTAGAAGCATGCGGGTCTCAGTTTCAAGCTCTTTGATTTCAGCATTCAAGAACGTTTATTAATTAAGAAGACTTTCACATTCTGACCTACCCATTGCTTGTTAGTGTTCTTAATTTATATCTGGAAAGTTTCCTTTGAGAAAAAATGTCCTACAAAATGCCCGTGGTCTATCAGGACCATACTTCTGGGACTATCTTTTCTGATTAGGCTGTTCTGGAAGGGAGGTGACAAGGAGAGTACTGCTAGTCCATAGTGCAAGAGATAAATAATATAAATAAAAAGAGCTCATTTTGGGGAGCCGTGTTGGAAATTGTTGCCTGAGCACACATTCTTCAAAACCAGTGTGTAGGACTGAACTTCACTAGTTGATGTAGATAACTAAAAAATCTTTTAAATTTAACATTTTAACCTAGTTAACTAAAAAAAATTTCTATAAAATCAAATGTAATATTTGTTTTCTCCAAAGTCCCCAAAAGAAAGGTAGATATGACTTAACTGTAAACTGCTAGCATAATTTTAAATAGAGTAAAATACATCATTGTCAGAGTTAGCCATTGATTAATATGATGGGTGGGATAAAGGCAAGATCACTTACTGACATATCTAATTTTATATACACAAAAGAATTAAAAATAAGAAATCCCTTACTGAGTATTCTGGAAGTTTTTTTTTTCTTTCTTGTTTTTTCTTTTTTTTTCCTAAAATACATCAAAATGTTAGCAGAATGAAGACAGTGTTCTTCTGCCCTAAATGTCTTATATTCAAAATATTCAAATGGAAAATAGGATAAAAAGAGAGCTCTAGTTTTGGAAGGCCAGAAATACAAGAACATTTAGAGTATCCAGTGTCGTTCTAAAAAAACCTTTTCTTTCCTCATGAGGGCTTGTGATACTGTGCCCTGGAAAACCAATACACAGTATTGTACAGTTTGATAATGTGTGTGTACTGCTCTGTGAGAGCTGGCAGTGAAAGTCAAGGGAAGAAATAGTGCTCATGGCTTTAAAGGTAAGTAATAAGGTCACTGCAAGTAGAATTTTTCTTTTACCAAGTCTCAGTGCCCATCATTTTTCTGAAAATTGATTTTATTTGCACTTCCATACTGGGTGAGAAAACTTCATTATATTACTTCCTTCAGCTCACCTGCCTGTGACAATCTCGAGATTTTAGGAGCCAGACCACCAAACAGGAAATAGTTGTACAGATTAAGTTTGGAAGTTATCAGTCAACCAATCTTACCTGTCAGAAATATTTTTTAGAGTCTGTCCAATACTTATTATTATCACATAAACTTAAGACATGAGTATTTTGCTTATGTCTTTTTATATAGAACAGATAATAAGATACATCCTAGGGAAAGTAATTCATTTGCATTTATTTACTTATTTATTTATATTTGTTTATTCATTAACTATCATTCATTCCTTTAACACAAATTGGAAATTCTGCTAAGTGATGAAAATATGAAGAGGAGTAAGACACCATACTTGCCTTCAAAGAGTTCTTAGGGAGGTAAGTGGGCAGCCACTAAGATGTAGTGTGATTCACAGGGAGGTAAGATGCAGCCACTTCCAAATAGGCCAAAAGTGCTCCACCCACGTTGAAAAAAAACATTCTGGGCTCTTTAGAACCACTGAGACAGTTAACTCTGATCTCAGATACGTGTAGAAAACAAATCCCCACTCAACTGGGAATTTGTTCTTCTGTGTAACTTTCTAAATCCTTGAAAGCCAAGTTCTTCATTTTCTTCTTTATTCTCATTTCAAGAGCAGGTTAACTTTGAATTCACTCTGCCCAAATTCCCTCTTCCAAGAGTGTTGGTATTTCAATTGGTTTTAAGTAGCTCTCCATGGTCTTTTTTTGTTTGTTTTTGCTTTGTTTTGTTTTGTTTTCAGTACTGAGGAGAGGTAGGGGGAGGGCAAGACTACATATCTTTAAAAAATTTTTAACTGTTAGTGAGTAGGACCACTTACTGTCTCTATTCTCTCCTGGGCTTTCAATACTACACAGCTCATGTCCTCTATAAGACAGGAGAAATAAAAGACTCTAGCTGGCCTCACCTCCCTCAGCTGTTCTTGTTCCATCCTCCCCACACTCACTGACCCTTGGTTCCTGGGCTTTGAGTTCTTTCATTCACACAATAGGTCCGTTGCTCTGCTTATCTCTGCCTCCTTATTCGGACTGTGGATGACTACACATCACATACTCTCTGCATTACACTGACATTCATACCCTCTATGACCTTTATATTTGACTGCCACTGTTCTTGTACTAGATTCCTTACTTACTCTGAAGAAGGATGAATGGCATTGTGGAAAGAATAAGATTTGAAGACAGTCAGAACTGGGATTACCTCTTGACCATGGCATTTATTTGCTGTGTGACTTTGAGCAAGACCAAACTTCTCTAAGCCTCAGTTTCAGTTGGTATTACCTTACAAGGTTTTTGTAAGGATTAAATTGTATGACACTTTTAAAACACCTAATATAGAATACAACCAATAAATAGAAGCCATTTTTTATGATTATTTGTATGCACTCCTTGCTTACTGCAAAGTGTATCCATTCATTTGCAGTGTGTCAAGAATCATGCAAAATCCTGAGGCTTCAGTGTGAGCTACACCAGGTCCCTGTCCTAAAGGAACTCACGGATCTTACAAAAAGGTAATCACATACGCAAATTACTATGGTACTAAGTAATCATACCACAGTAGGAAAAAAGCCACAGTGCTTTGGAAACACAGGGGACAAAGACTCTGTAGCATGTAGCTCACCAGAGTGGAATAAGCCCTCTTGAGATAGAATTTCAAAAAGGGAATTGTACACATTTTTTTGCTGACTCTGAGCACCAGAATGTTTTTTAAAAAATATTTTATTGATTTATTTATTTTTAGAGAGAGGGCAAAGGAAGGAAAAAGAGAGGGACAGAAATACCAATGTGAGAGAGAAACATTAATCTATTTCCTCCTGTACATGTCCCGGCCAGGGACCAAACCCACAACCCAGGCATGTGCTTTGGGTTGCCAGGAGCTGAACCCGTGACTTTTGCTTTGCAGAATGATGTCCAACCAACTGAGTCACACCAGGCAGAGTAGCACCAGAATCTTCATAGGAGAAGTCCAATTAGCATACTTATCAACAAGGAACTATAAAAAGTACATAGTAATCTCCACATCTTCCAGAGTGGGTTTAATCTGGCTTCAGTCAGAAAAACAGAAATCACTCCATTTCAAGCAGGAAGATTTTAATGCAAGGAATCGGGTACTTATGCAAGCACTGGAATAATGGCAACAAAGTCAGAGAAGGCCACAGCTAGATCTCAAGGGTACTGTTAGCTTTCAGGAATTGCAGGAACTCCAAGAAACTGCCTGCAGTTGAGGAATTGCAGGAACTCCAAGAAACTGCAGGCAATGATCATGGTACCAAGGTGGGTGTTTAGCAGGAAATGTCTCTGGGGTTACCACAAAATCTCACCTCTGCCAAAGCCTACACATCTGCCTTCTGCTACATGGAAGAACAATACCTGACTTCTGCTCCTCTTCAGTCTTCCAAACCTCAGGTTAATTTCCTATATTTCTTGCTGCTTTGACATCTTGGGACCTTGCTGACTCAGGAGGGACTGCCCTTCGCAGGATTAGCTAAATCCTAGCAAAAGAAACCCAGTGATGGTCCCTTTCATATGTAAACTAACTAATTGGGAGTCCTTAGCCCCAATCACCCCTCATACTCTGGGCCACTATCCACCTGCCCTAATTGCCCCAGGACCAGATGACTAGGGACAACCCCTGCACTCCACAACCCACTGAAATTACTCAAACTAGCCAAGCAAACCAGCTTGTCAAACCTCCCCTGTTGCTTCCCATGGGAAGCACAATAAAGGCTCCTGCTCACATGCTCCTCCCTGCCAACCCCGGACTGACCTTATGCTTCTCTGTGATGCCCTTTTTTCTTGAAGTCTATAAGTATAGCAAACTACTTTTTCAATGACAGTCATCTCCCAACCACTTGGCTTCACTATACCTGAAAAAAGTTTGGGTTTTCTTTTGTTGTTGTTGAGCACATTATTTATTTGTTTTTAAATTAATTTTTACTGTATTTTTTCCCATTACCATTTAGAGCCCTTATACTTCCCTCCCCCGCAGCAATCACCACACTGTTGTCTATGTCCATGAGTTCTTTTTCTTTTTTGCTCAATCCTTCCACCCCGTAACACTTCCCTTCGTTTAACTGTCATCTGCTCACCATCTATGAGTCTGTCTCTGTTTTGCTTGTTAGTTCACTTTGTCCACATATGAGTGCAGTCATATGGTATTTGTCTTTAACTGGCTTCTTTCACTTAGCATAATATTCTCCAGGTCCATCCATATTGTTGCAAAGGGTAATTTTTTTTTTCTTTTTTATAGCCGAGTAGAATTCCATTGTGTAAATGTCCCATAGTGGTTTTATCCACTCATCTACTGCTGGACACTTGGGCTGCTTCCATATCTTGGTGATTGTAAATAATGCTGCAATGAACATAGGGGTGCTTACGTTCTTTTGAATTAGTGTTTTGGGTCCCTTTGGGTATATTCCCAAAAGTGGAAATAATGGGTCAAAAGACCGATCCATTTTTAATTTTTTGAGGTATAGTCATACTGCTTTCCACAGTGGCTGCACCAGTCTGCATTCCCACCAACAGTGCAAAAGGGTTTCCCTTTCTCCATATCCTCACCAGCACTTGTTTGTTGATTTATTGATGATAGCCATTCTCACAGGTACGAGATGAATGGTATCTCAGTGTGTTTTTAATTTGCATTTCTCTGATGATTAGTGATATTGAGAATCTTTTCATATGTCTATTGAACATCTGTATGTCCTTTCTGGATAAGTGTCTATTCAGGTCCTTTACATTTTTTAATTGGGTTTTTTGGTTTTGAATGTTTAAGCTTAATGCAAAATTTGATGCAGATCTATTGCTCAACTCACTAAGTCATTTTGAATGTGATAGCTACACAGCACACAGGCTCAGTCAAAGGCATCTACTGCCTCCACTGGCTAGTACAGTGAAATTGTCATTGTTCACACATGTGCATTCCAGTCCACTCTCCTTGGCTGCCAGGTTACATCGATGTCATGCAAACTGTTCTTATCATATTAACAATGGCTGGACATTTTCCAGACAGATTTCATCATGTATTCTCAATATCTGTCCACTAAGAGAGCCTGGAGGAAAGGACATTAAGCTCATCTAGCACTAAATCTTAGTTTGGGGATGGCTCTGAGTGATGAGTTGAATTTAGACTGCAGTAGGGTGAGGTCAGAGCAGAGACTTGTTAGAAGGCCATGGCAATAGTCTAGATAAGAGAGGATGGTGGCTCTAGGACAGGTGGTAGAAGTGGAGGCAGTGAGGAGCAGTCAGATTCTGGATGTGGTTTGAAGTACCTCCAGCATGATTTCCTGATGGATCAGGTATGGGATGTGAGAGAAATCTGGATTCCAAGATTTTGGGCCCCAACAAATGGCAAGATATACTTGCCATCACCTGAGATGGAGATAGCTGTGTTGGGAGCAAGGTGGGGAAGGAAGATCAGGGATTTGGTTCTGGAAATTTTATTTTTAGATGCTAATTAGACATTCAAATGGACTTGCAGAGCAAGCAGGTGGAGTGGGGTTTAGGAGTTTGGAATTTGGGAGAGAGATCCGGGCTGGAGATATAAAATTAGCAATTATCAGTATATTGATGACCTTTAAAGTCATTGGGACTGATGACTCACAAAGAGAATGAGTGTAAACAGAGGAGAGGACCAAAGACTGAGTTATTTTACATCATTAGTGGCCCTGACAATAGCATTTTGTAGAGAGTCTTGGGAGAAATCTTACATTGGAGTAGGTTTTAGAGAAAACGGGAGGAAAGAAATAGATAACTAAATATAGGAAACTCTTTTGAGGAGTTTTGCTGAAGGAATGAAAGAAATGAGCTGGTAACTGGTAAGGGAAGTGAAGGCAAAGAAAGTTTATCTTTTAGGATAGAACTAATAGCAGGTTGAAAGCTGATAGGAGTGACAAGTAAGAAGCGAAAAACGTTGATGGTGCGAGAGAGGAAGAATTGTTGGAGTGTTACCTTTTAGTAGGCGATGTGGGGTGAGAGCACACATACAAGTAGAGGCAGTGGTTTTATACAGGGGAATAGAATGCTGATCGATAGTTGCGGCAGGAAAGCTGAATATGTCCACTGTAGGGTGTCATGCTGGTGGCAGGGTGGTAGTGGTGGCAGTGAGAGTCTGGGGTGTTCTCCCATGACTGCTCCAACTTTCTCAGTGACATTGGAGGCAAAGTCGATATTCACATATATTTGTATTTAATCACGTCATACCCACCCTCACATGGACCACAACTTGGAGACTTGAGAAATGGGAATGCCTTCCCACAATGGAGGAAATTTATCTAAAGTGTGGGGATGGGAGCAGGATTGAGAAGGGTACAGGAACATTGCACATAAAGGTGTGGAAGCTGAAAAAAACAGTGAAAAATTATTTTTTGCACTTAAAGCATAAATGGCATGCTTGGACAGAGATAGGAGAGGGTCTAGGATGGTACTTAGGGCCAAATCATATGATAGTCTGCACATATTTCAATATTAAAAGACAACTCAAATAGGAGAGCAGAATAATAACCTTTGCACTTTACAAAGATAATGTCTTGTCCTTGTAAAAAGTGAATTCCACTGAAGGTAGAGGTTCGAGTCAGGAAAACAGGTTAAGAAAATATTGCAATTATGTAAATTGAACATGATGAGGACATGAATGAATACAGCAAGAGAGGAGCACTAAAAAAGTATCAGTTGATATATATTCAAGAGTACAGAAGTGACTTGGTAGCTATTTGAATGCGGGGAATGAAAGGCAAGAAGAAATCCAGAACATGAAGTTTTCTAACTTAGGTTACTAGGTGAAAGGTGAAGACATTGACTACGGTTGATGAGGTTGGGAATGCAACTGAAAGAGAAGGTTGGGGTGGGGAGGAAGAAATGAGTTTGGTTTTGGACAGTTGACGTCAAAGTGCTTTCAAGTCATCCACAATAAGAGTGGATTTTATAGAATAGAGGTAGGCTAAATATTTAGATGTGAGAGTCACAAATATATAAATGAGATCACTGAAAAGAGAGTATAGAATGAAAAGAGAAATACATCAAGAAGAATATTAACATTTAATAGGAAGAAGTATCAATGAAAGGAATGAAGGAAGAATGGCCAGAGGGGAAAGGGAAGAACAAATAAAGTGATGTCACGGAACTCAAGGAAGAGAGTTTTACAAGGTAGGGATGGAGGTAAAAGACTTTAACAGTGCCGGTCACAATGTGAAGTTGGTCTATGGACACAGGGATGACACCTGAGAAGTGGTCCAACAGGAGCGGTGGAGAGTATGCACTCATAGAATGCCCAGATCTGGATGAAAATTTCCTTCTAATTCTTTATTCATCCTGAGTTTTAAACAGCTGATAATAGCTTAAACTGTTAGCTCTCCCTGGAATAAAGGAATAATGTCCTGAGTTCTGGGGTCAGACATTATTCAGCTGAAGTAGCTGGGCTTGGGGGAAGGCAGTGGGAGCCTAGAGGCTTTCCTAGAGCCCATAACATCGCATCATTTCTCACTCTGTGGTGGTTCTTCCAGTTTCAGATATAACAAGACATTGAACATTTTCACTGGGCTGGTGCTGCTTACAATGATTGCTATCTGTTTATAGGTTTGTAGCCAAAAAACCTAATGTGTGGTCAGACTCCTTTCCACGCTGGGCACATGTGCATGCTGATGTGTGCTTGGCAGAGGCATTCCTGATTTGCACAGCCTGTTGCAATTTGCCTCTTATGTTCACAATAAGTCTGTGGGTTTTGCTCAAAAATAGCTATCTCGACAAAAGAAAAAAGCAAACAAAATATAACCAGAGACATTGAAATTAAGAACAATCTAACAATAGCCAGAGGGGAGGAGGAGGGGACAGTGGGGGGAAGGGTTTTCAGGAACCACTATAAAGGACATGAGGACATAACCAAGGGGGAGGGTGGAAGCAAGTGAGGGAGGTGGGATTGGCTGGGGTCAGGAGGAGAGGTGGGGGAAATGCAGACAACTGTAATTGAACAACAATAAAGTAATTTAAAAAATGGCTATCTCATTCCTTGGAATAGCATTCTGAGACTGCTTCTCTGAACTATGTTTATTCTTATCACCAAAAGTGATTCTTTAATGCTTTATAGTTTCTTTCTTTTTTTCAATTTTAAAGCAGTTCCTGTTTACTAACTGACCGGATTACAAAAATGACCATGATAGACACCTTAGTTCATCTTTCTAATAAGCCTGTTGATCTGGTCCTCCCTATTACCAGCATCTCCACCTTCTACAAAATGGGTGGGTGGTCTTTTTCTTCATTCCACCTAGTGGAGAAGATAATTTGAAGGGCCACAGGAAGTTGTTTGCTTCTTTGAAGCATTTTCCAACAGTATAGATTTCATGCATCAGATCCTCCAGGCAGATTATGCCATATTTACCAAAAGATCGAGCAATCAATGCGTTATTTGCCAGGGCAATTCGTTTTTTGTTGATTTTCCCATAACCACGCTTGTAGATCAATTCATTTACTGACTTCAGGTTAGGGTACACCCATGCAATATATGGTTCCACAATTCTCAGCATGTTAATCAAAGCCTTGTTGAGCTTAACAAAGGTGCCATTGAAGATCTGGCGAAGGCGAAGAAGCTGCAGCACCTTCCGGACCTTTGGGCTCACACCATTGATACCTCTGATCCTGATGACAAATGCCAATTTGGGTTCTGCAGGTACATAAAAGTTGCCAGCTTTTCTTGCCATCCTAGCCATTCGAATCTCAGTTCTGTACAACTGCCTCTATTCCTTGTGATAGTGCTTAGCTTTTTCATAAATAAGCTTCCTCCTTGCCTTTCTAAGCATCTTTTGGGCAAACTTCTTTCTCAGGCGCTTGATTTTTCAGCCCTGTGAAATTCCTTCGCTTTTCCTTACGAGTTTCTGGCACAGCAGGAACCTCCTTCTTCTTCTCCTCCACACCCTCCGTGGTTCCAGCCGGAAAGAAAAGAGCTGCTTTATGGTTTCTAAAGCACTTTCACATTCAATATATTTCGCTCAAGTTTCAAAATAACACTATGAGATAGATGAGTCCATTGTTAATATTATTTCCATATTATGTATGAGAAAACCAATGTTCAAAGAAATCACC
>VMDR010025214.1:0-14607 GCA_007922815.1 Macrotus californicus | reverse complement strand
AAAATTACTTTAATTCATAATAGAATTCAAAAGATAAAAAGTAATAATACTGCAATATTAAATTAATCTAGGAAAAATAGAAAAAAACTCATCTTACTATGTGATCAAAAGAATAACTACTTTAGGAGACAACAGAAGTGTGGGGAGCCAGGGCATGCCCTGGACCATGGTTTTCCATCTCAGTTCTGAGACTGTGTCTTTGATCAAAGGAATAACTACTTTAGGAGACAACGGAAGTGTGGGGAGCCAGGGCACACCCTGGACCATGGTTCTCCATCTCAGTTCTGAGACTGTGCCTTTGAGCAGATTTTCTCCTTGAACTTAGCTTGTTCATCTGTAAAAGGACTAAATTTCTCCAAGGCTCCTAACAACATCAATCTATGAGTCAAAGTCTAAAACATTAACTCTGCATTAGGAGCACAGTTAGCTGTAAATATGTCAAATTGGCTTATTATTACCTAGGTGGACCATAAATTAAATTGTTGCTTCTGCTACTCGATATATCTAGTTCTTCAGAGCTGCGTGTTCAAAGGCTTTATTATTCTACAGTGAATTTTACCCCATAAAAACGGATCTAAAGAAGGCCCAGAGGCTGACATTTTTTCTGTCATTTAGAAGAGATCAAGCACACACCAGTGACACTGTCCTGACTGCCTGGATCACAAGACAATGGCAACATATACCCAGGGATCTACCTGAGGACTTGAGAGCTTAAATAGCAAGTACTGTATTCCTTGGCATCTTCTAAACTAAACTCAGAATCCTTCCTCTGCTTAGCACAACCAACCATTTCTTGCATCTGTGCCTTCCTGTGTTCTCCCCCCGGCCCTCCATTAGAGCTCAGAAAATGAACTAGCTCTTTCTCACATGAAGTCTTAGATTTGACACAGTGTTGGAACTAGAAAAGACAACACAGGTCATCTATTCCTGCTTCATATCAGATGTTTACATCCTGCTGCAATATCTGTACTAGTATACAAGTATATCTGCTTGTATGCTAACAAGAACTGGAAGCTCATCAGCAGGCAAAACATTCACGTGTGGTCTCTACAATTGCAGTCATTGTACTTCCTATTCATCCCAGAGCTGCCTTGCAAACTCAGTCCACTTCTACTATCAAACCTACTTCTACTTCCTTGAAATCAACAGAATACCATATTCTACTGCAACCTTCTCTAGGCTAAATATCTTTATGGCCTTTGCCTAATCTTTATAAGTCATGACTTCAAGTACTATTCATATTCTGGTTATGATCTCCTATTTGTACTATCGTGCAGTAATATCACTTGGGAAGCATGACACCCAAGACCAGATATAATATCCTCCCTCTCACTTCCAAGCATCTAGTGACTAGCATGGACTGCACTGGTACAACCTACTCTATCTTTCTATTTCCTTTCTGATTTGTATTTTTCCCCTAATTTTTGGGATATAGATTGAAACATAGCTATAGTGCAGAGAAAGTTACCAATGAAGCTCTGGGGCTTTTCTGTTTTTGAAACCACTGTGGGAAGAATTTGGGGGTCTGGGTTAACATGTAATTTCTATAGTCTCATTAATAATAATAAAAAAGTTATACTAACCTGAGGTGTACAAAGTTAGATACTTACATATGTATTTATGTGTATGTATATATAATGTATATACATATACATTTATTCAATCAGCCTTACATTGCATCACAAATGATGATGGAGTATGAACAGGCATCTTTCCAAGATATTTATGTCATGTAATACGAAACCATGTTTGCAAAATTTATTTTTCACAATTCATATCAACAACTATATATTTGTAAGTCATTACTAATCATGAAGTATTTTCCACTTATTTGATCTTCATAACTCTAAAATGAAAGTAGGGAAAAATTAACATGTTCATTTTCATATGAACACACAAAACTTGCCAAAATTCACAGAATCTGTAAATTATAGAGCCAAAACTGTAATCCAAGCCCTTGGATTCCAGATCCAGTCCCCCTTCACAATATTATTCTCCCTAAATAATCAGGTGTCTGAGCACCTAGTCTGGTTCTAAGACTCTCTATATATTAGGTGTAAATCTTAATGGCCCTGTTTGACCTAATTTTTTGAACCTGTTGGAGCTTGATTTGGCAATCTCATGGCTATTTCTGTATATTTGTGCAAAAGCAGAAAACATATGACTATTACTTTTTCAATGGATAACTATTTGCCTAAAATGTTAATAAGTGTTTCTAATCACAAATAGTAACAGCCAGACACTTCCATTAATATCCCCTAGGAAAACCACATGGGCTCTGAAAACTATTAGCAGCCTTCAGTCACAAATGCTAATAGGAGAGGAAATACAGAAAAAGAGAAAGAGAGAAAGGAAGGAAAGAAGGAAGGAGGGAAGGAAGGAAGGAAGGAAGGAAGGAAGGAAGGAAGGAAGGAAGGAAGGGGAGGGAAGCCCAAAGCTAAGAGATTAAACATTCATAAAAAGTCAAAATTTATAGCCCTGTCTTCTGCAAACTCAAGCCAATGGACTCTTGCCACCATGGCCTAAAGCAAACCTCCCTAAACCTAGCTATACCATTTCATCTGGGGGAGCTTTTGAAAAGTATAAGCACATGGGCACTTTCTGACACAGCTTCACTTTCCTAGGCAGTCATTCTAATCAGCGTATGAATATATCATAGCATTTTTCATAAAAACAGTGCTACCATGACCCCACATTCTCTCATTTCTCCACACAATTGTACTGCAAAACCCCTAGAAAGAGTTTGTGTGCTCATGGTAGGTTACGGATAACCTGCACATTTCCCAGGAGAAAGGTCCAATCTGACCCTGATATGACTGGCTCTCATCAGCATGTGACCCAGCTGGTCATTCTTTCTTTGATAATACTTTCTTGCCACTTTCTTCACTTAACTGCTGTTCCCACAGTCTCCTGAATTTCCTCCACTTCTCAAGTTATTCCTTCAGAGTCTCTTGGACAGGGTTTAGCTCCCAATGGCTAAATATAAGGAGTATCTTAGGATTATTCCTTATATCTCTTCTATTCCATATCAACACTAACTCCTCATGATTGAGTCTAGTTCTGGAATTCTAAATACTGTCTATATGCTGATGAACCACACATTTGTATCTCCATACCTGGCCTCCTCTAAATTCTAGACCTTTATCTTTCCATCCAATATCTCTATTCCATGTCAAATTGAACATACTCAAAACACAACAGTTGACTTTATCTCCCCAAAGCAACTCTATCCTTCTTTGTTTCCCAACTCAACAAAAAATATCCCTCTTCACCTAGCTGCTCAGGCCCCATTATTCAAGTTGCCTTTGACCTCTGTCTTTCACTCAGTTAGCAGATCCTGTCAGCTCTACCTCAAAATATATCTCAAATCCACCTATTATTATTCTAGTCCAAGCCACTCACCCGAAATATTGTAATAACCTCCTAAATAGTCTTCCTGATACAGTCTATTTTCACTCCGCAGCCAGAGTGGTCCATTTAAGTGGTAAGTGACTTATCACACCCCTGTTCAAAACCATTCCATGACTTCCCATAACCCTCAAAATAAATTCCAAAGTATTTATCAAAGGCATACAGGATAATAAACAATTCCCTTCCCAACATTTTTCCTCATTTTACTCCTACCACACTGTCCTTCTTGCTCCTGTTTGAATATGCCAATCCCAGTCCTGCCTCAGGACCTTTGCACTCACTGCTCCTTCCAGCTTCAGCAACATTTCCCTCTGTGTTTTCAGGCTTGCTCATCACTTCCTTCGGTTTTTAGGGGGAAAGCTCTTCCCTCAGAGGAGTCTGTACTCTCCAAAAAGCTGTCCCTTTCACTCTCTATCCCCTTAATGCATTTATGTCTCTTTACGACACTTATTTTAGTATATGCAGGCCAGTTGTTTATTTATTTATTGTTTTACTTATGCACTAGAAAGTAAGCTCTTAAAATAGACATTGTTTTGCTCACCACTGAATACCCCAGCAATTAGAATAGTACCATGCAAAGAGTAGGCCACTGATAAATGAGTGAAGAACTGAAGGAAGAAATGAGAAAATTTAGCCTGAAACACATGTTCTTTCTTGGTCCCATGCCTTGGTACAGGTTTTCCTCTTTACACAACATGCCCATTTTCATTTTCTATGCGAGTTGATTGCCTATTTATTCTTTAACATGCATCTGGGGTGACATCTTCCCCAGGAGACTTCCCAGACAAGCTTCCCCGAGTATACACATGCAGGCACACACATACATCACCAGAGGAAACTTCTCTCATTTTTCTCTGCTTTCAAGATAATTTTTTCCTACCTCTAGTTTAGCACCTACTCTCAAAGATATGTTTTTCTTATATCTTTACTCTCAAGCCATCCTGTGAACTCCTTGGGGCAGGAGTTAATTTACCTTTATATGCCCAATGCCAAGCACATATAGGAATCTAATTGTGTCTAGAGTAGGTCCGATTACTAGTGCTCACATGGACATTTCTATTTCCTGCTGTGCTAAGTTGTTTTAATTAGAAGCTGCTATTTATTAAAAGGGCTACTACACATAAAAGTAGTTCGTTTGTTCTCTACACCCCGATATAGTACACATTTTTTCACCATTGACTAAGGACTAGAGCCATCCAATTCTCAATAACAGAAATTAGTCTAGATCAGGGGTGTCAAACTCGTTTTCACCAGGGGCCACATCAGCCTAGTGGTTGCCTTCAAAGGGCCAAAATAACTTTAGGACTGTATAAATGTAACTACTCCTTAAGTGTTAAGGAGTTGGAATTACATTCAGCTCTTTGAAGACAACCGTGAGGCTGATGTCGCCCCCGGTTAAAATGAGTGTGACACCCCCGGGCTAGATATTGGATTCCATTATCATACCCTTTGCAATATTCTGGTTATTAGTCATCACTGGAAGAGTTAAAAGTAAACATAAATCAGCAAAACGCCCTCACCTCTATTGTGTTGTCCCAATTCACAATACGGACTGAAAACGCTCTGTATTATTGATAGAAACGATGTTCTTTATCATAACAATGTAGAATAGAAAAATTTCTATGCAACAAGACGTCAAACCTACTGGAAGACATATTCTAAAGAAGCAATAAATTACATGTTGCCAAATCTTACTTTTGCCACTAACTCCCTCTTCAAGACAACGTAAAATGGAATTTGCTTTCTCTCTGATATAGTCTTGTGTCATAAATCCATCAAGCAGAACAGTAACAATAAAGAAGTTGTATCTGTGTCGTGCATGTCGGCCTCTGCCACTTTGCACTTCCACTATGTAGACTTCAAACAATGCTTTGATGGAGTAAGGATGATTCTAACCAGTTCAGAGATGAGCATTGTGAGGCTTACAGAGGTAAAGAAAGTCACCTAAGGTCACTGAGTGAATGAAAGAACCGGATTCCAACCTACGTCATTAGAGTCCAAATCCCAAATACACTAAGAGTTAAAAATCCTGGATTTGAAGATCCAGCCACTTTACACAGACATGGGGTTTGAACAGCTGCCTCAAACTTGCTGGGCCTCAGTGTCTTCATCTGCCAAATAAAAGTGTATTCAATCCCGACAGTTGCTGCTAGCACCCACATACAAGTCTTATGAGTCAATATCTGAATCACGTATGCCGCATGCATAATATGATCACTGGTCTCCCGTCCTTAGAAGATGACAGCACCAGTTTCATGTTTGCTACTTACTGTCTATGCTGTGATAATGACGACAAGATTCATTAGATTTGCTGAAATTTGATTATGTGCAAAAGCTTCATGAGGTAGAGAGATGAATCAAAACAAAGCCTAAGCTGAGTTTTAATGTCTGCCTTTGAATGGTACTTCCATCTTTGAGAGAAAGCTGGCTATTCTCAGCTGTAAGGACCCCGCTAAGGAGGATCAGGTGGCTTGGAAAACAGCTGACACAGATCTGAAGTCACTGGACAATCTCAGCTCCACCTATTCTTTCATTTATTTCCCTCTTAAACCTCCCCAGGGATTTGCTTTAGTCTTAAGCATTTAGTCTAGTTCCAGCTCAACCAGGAATCACTCCCTCTCAATTTAAAAGGTGAGATGACAGAGCACACCTATTTATAATTCCCAAGAGAAGGGAAAGGAAGGTGTTGCATACAATTAAAGGAAAACAGACTGGACTTCAGACCATACTCAGTAGGTCTCTGGGGACTCGCGATACAATAAAACCAAACCCCCAAGTAGGCAATTCTTCAGCAGTTGTGTAAATTCCTGTCACTCCAGTCCACTGTATGACAGCCTGGGTCAAAAGACGTTTGTTCCATATTGACTCACTAACCTCTCCAGCTCAGGTTACTTCTCCTTCTGCCCCATTCAATGCCCAATGGCCTCTGACAGAAATCCAACCCTGGACACAGGGGTTTTTCTTCTAGTTAGCATGCTGCTGGATGTAAAAAAAAGCACGGAGTCTTAGCCAAACAAGGCTGCTCCTCCTGTTACAAATCAGCACAGATTCCTAAACAAACATATGGATAGTAAATACACACATGGCACTTCGTGTCAGACAGCATTCTAAGAGCATCACATATATTCATTCATTTTACTCCTCATCACAGTTCCCATATGGTAGGTGCTATTGTTACTACCTTTTTGCAGATGAGGAAACTGAGGCCCTGGGAGAGGGGTGGTTAAGGAACTTGTCCAAGGTCACATGCTGGCAAATCTCACAGTCAAGTCGAACCCAGGCAACCTGGCACCACAGTCCATGCTCTCAGTCACTACAGCAGACTGCCTCAAGCCAGGTACAGGTTTTTGAACTTCAAATATTTGTATTAATAGAGATAAATTTCAAAAACATAAAATTGAGTAAAAGATAAGATGCAGAGAGATAATTACAATTCAAACCCATTTATATAATTTTTTATTGTTGTTCTATTACAGTTGTCCCAATTTTCTCCCGTTGCTCTCCCCTGCCATTTATAGAATCTTAGAAACACCCAAGACAATATTATATGTGACATGTTAAGAATATAAACACATGGACTGGAGTGACATTTGTCAAAGTCTTTATAGTTATTACACCTGAGGAGGAAGGGACTCTGGAATGTAGCTGGGGACAGTTCCAAGTGATTTTAATTTAATCAGTAAGGTTGGACTTCTTTACTTTAAAAATATCTGAAAGACATATGGCATAAAGTTAATTTGTTCATTCTGAGTTTTTAGTATATTAGCATTTGTTATGTTAATAATTGGTCATTTCTGTATATTATCCTTAAAAATAAACAATGGGTTGGCCAAAAAGTCTGTATGGTTTTTTTCATAAAAGATATATTTTTATTTTCATCAATAACTATTGATTTGGATATTTTGAGTATGTCGGCTATTTCTAGCATGGTATAATGTTGATTGCTCTCAGCTAAGGTCTCGATTTGATCACTATCAACTTCAACTGGTCTACTGACCATGGAGCATCTTCCAGTGAGAAATCTCCAGCAAGAAACTTTGCAAACCACTTTTGATACATGTGAGTAGTCATTCCACCTTCACCATACACTGCACAAATCTTTTTTTGACTTTAAGTTGTGTTTTTACCTTTCTTGAAATAATGTAGCATAATATGCTGAAGATGCTGTATATTTTCTTCCATAATGCTCAAAAATTCACCAATTTTGATATTTTTTTAATGCATGCTGGTATGATAGCTGTCACAATACGATCTGACAAAATTGTTTTCAACGAAGTTAAAAACAACCAAGCACTACTTGAGCCGTTGTACAGAAAAAAACAAATGAACTTTTTGGTCAATACAATACACGTATTTGATCTTCTATTCTTTATGTGCCCTACAAATTCCAATGTCATAGACACCCATTTTCAGCTAAGGTAATGAAATCCATAATATTGTATTTTGAAAAAAAGTATCACATGATCATCCATCGAGGGTTAGTTAGCCCACTGTCAACGACAACTAAACTATTTCCAGCTGAGAGTGATGAAAACGAGTTAACAACCAATCTACTCAACTATAATTTGAACTGAGCCCATGCCATCACGGGAGCCAAAAGTAACCATCAGAGAAGATAACAAAAACGAAAACCATTGAGGAGAATTTACTGCCACTCCAAATACAGCTGTCCATTCTAGAATAATGGCAATGCTGACTAAGAATGACACACTAGAGACACATTAATACCGTAATTGGGGTTTGTTGTGCTCACATAACATTTCCCTTATCAAATAATAAGTTGTTGCAGAACCAAGTTCAACCACAGCTTGGCGCATGGTGGGTCTCAGTAAATGCTAGTTGAATAAATAAAGAAATGAAATGACATTCCATAATTTCTCTGCTTTTCCAAACCTAAACAAATTAAGCAATAGGGTAGCCAATGAAGCTGAACCTTAGAGTTCTTTAACTAGATAGACACCTTTTTGGAGGAGGTGAGGTGTTAGTAATTTTTGCTTCCTGGGCTAGAAATTAGAATTTCTCCTTGTCATAGAACCTCCTCTGTTTTCAGGGAGACTATCTTGTCAAGCCTTTCTAATTGTACAAATATGTCAATTTCCTATTAAAGTTTGGAAGCCAAAAGGCCAAAGGAAGGGATCGATAGCCTCCATTTCCCAGATGTGGCAGTTTTAGAAAATGCCACATCAACTTTTCATTCTATTTCTCACCATGTCCAGGTCATCCTCGTGGTGCCTGTGAACACAGGACTGTCACCAGGCTGACAGAGAGCGTTAGTGCCTAGAATACCTGGTCTCAATTAATTTTCTGGCTTCAGCCTTCAAGTACCTGGAACCACAGGAACACCCGCTGTCTCTAGTCAATGAATTACTTACAGAGGGCTAAAATGGGTTAGGAGGAAGGGGTTTATCACTGTCCCTTTGAGAATAGCTTCCTGAAGATTTTAACTATGCTATCTACCCACAAGTTCCGTAGTGCCAAGGTCAGACACTGAGCCAACACGGCCATTCACTGATTCTCAAGTTCCTCCAAGTTAAGCAAATAATTAGTGCCTTAGAGAAGATCCAGCTAGAAGCAACAACCCCTCTCCCCTCAAAAGAGAGAGAGAGAGAGAGATTTTGTGTCACTAGGTTTTATTTAAAGACCATGCAATCGAATCCCAGCTGGCTTCATTGAAGCAACGATGTGGGCAATCAGTGACACCAACTGCAGCGCTATCATTTCTATAAACAGTAATGAGTAGAGGGGGTGGGAAGGTACTAGAAGCTTATGTATAAACAAGAAGATCTTTTCAGCAAGAGAGATTGTCTTGGCAGATCCAGTGTCTTTCTGACTAGCTCCCTATAAAATGCAAATGCCCCACAACAGTTAATAGCATTAAAAGAAGGATTCGGGCATGGCATTCATAGCATTGTACAATGAAAATAATATGTCATAAAGGTGGTAATTTTATACGCTAAGTTGTACAAAGGAAAGTTTCATTGTTTTAAGATATTTCATGGAAATTGAGGGAACAGAAGTATAAGTACTCCCTGGACGTCCCTTTCTAACTCAGGGAATACAATTTGCACCTTCCTTAGAAGACAATGAATTAAATCTGGCCATGAATAAATGAACTCATGTTGAAGTAGACTCAGAGAAGAGGTATAACATAAATAACTAGGCAGGATATCTGAATATGAGCAATGCTAGGTAGGTTTGAATTGAGTTGTATGGTACTTACTTTTGTAAAACAAAACAAAAAAAACAAAACTGCTTTTTTATACCCACATCTTATTTTAATTCAAATACATTTTTCCAGTAAAATATCCAAAGATACTGTTTCTTTCCATTAGAGCCCTTGTCAGGCTCCCTTTTGAACTCCTAAAGGCTTTCACACTCAGGGAGATTAACATACATCCTAGGCAGAATTCATCATTCCTTCACCATGGTGACTGCACCATTTTAAAAAGAATTCCCCTCGTCCTGGCCAGTGTGCTCAGTGGACTGAGCACTGGCCTGCAAACCAAAGGGTCACCGGTTGAGTCCCAGTCAGGGCACATGCCTGGGTTGCAGGCCAGGTCCCTAGTAGGGGATGTGCAAGAGGCAACCACACATTGATGTCTCTCCCTCTCTTTCTCTCTTCCTTCCCCTCCCTAAAAATAAATAAATAAAATTTAAAAAAAAATAGATTTAGAAAAAGAATTGCCCCAGAATGATAGTTCCCTGATATAACCAATTACCCCACTACATAAAAATTCATGTATAAATAAAATGGATCACATTTATATCTATGATTAAATAAGATATAGGGACCAGAGTAGAGCTATCCTTATTTCCACTTTTTTTTTCAGATAATAATACTAAGTTAAGAAATTCTTAGTGATTTTATTGAGACTGCTTTAGAACTAAGTCTTCTAAGTCTCATGATCTTGCAAAAACCTGTGCTGCCCAATCACATATGTAATCAATTCTGTTTGGATCTGTTACTATTTGGGAAACTGGCTTTACATGTAAATTAAATATATTTACTATTTTACCATAAGGAAGTGCCCTGTCTGCATTACATGCCATACATACTTTAAAATGTTTTACATGTAGGAAAGATATTCAAGTTACAATCAACTCATATTTAATGTAGAAAAGGAAAATTGACATCTCTATTGGCCTCCTGATATATGTATTTTCAAAACAGAAAACATCAGCATCAAGTATGAGTTTAGAATGTAGTGGCTCAGAATCTTTTAGCACTTATGATGGTTAGAAAACATTTAAATAATATTTTGAATTGAATAAAGGTAAAAACATGAGGTCTCATGGCTGATTTCATTTCAAAGGTATACATTCTAATATCGCACATACAGTTAAATTATCCAATTAGTTCTTTTAAAACAGTTTTATTTTGCAGTTGGAGTGATGAGCAACCAGAAAGTCAAAGTTATAGGAAGGATGAATGAAACCTATATATATTCCAGTCTTTCCAAATATAATCTTCATAGCTCCAGAAAACAGTGAAAACAGATAAGTAACCAAATGAATCAGATCCACCAAAACAGCATGTGAAGTTTTAGACATGAACCCTATGATAATATTGTTAAATTTTTAAACTTTAAAGTTATTTGTAATTCGTGGGCCCCCCAAAATTGTTTTAAAAAGACACACTTGTTTAGACACAATAGCTTTTCCTCTGTCCTCACACCCTCCCCCCACTTTTAAGAGAACACCAAAGACACAAAAAGAGGATCAGCACCTGCAAAATTACTAGAGGTAATCACTTTAAAGGAACTCACACCTGAAACGGCAAAGATGGACAATGGAAAACGTAACAGCGCAGTTTCCAAGGGTTTCGCAGAAAACAATGGCACTTACTGTTTTAGTTTGACATTTTTTCATTAAGATTTTTATTGTTTTTCTCAATACTGCTGGTCATTTAAAAAGAGCCTGCTTCTCTTGGCCTCCCTGTGCCCTTCCTCGGGGACCTGATTTGGGAAGCCCCGAGCTAAATGGGGCTCTCCTGCTTCCGCAAGGAGCACAGAAACTGCTTGATCTCCAGGGCAAAGCGAACGCCTGGATGATGGCCAGATGTCCACTTTTCAAACAAAGCAAGAAAAATAAAAGATCCCTGCCTCGCCAGCCACCTGTTTAGAAGTCCCCTCCCCTGTCGAACGCACCAGCAACTTCTCAGAGGAGACCCCGAGTAACTCCAAGTCGCACGCCGCCCTCGCAAGTCACAAGGAGCGAGCCGCGAGGAAGTGCGAAAGCAGGTCACTGACAGCACCCCTCAAAAAGAGACCCGCAGGCTCCAGTCCAGGCGCTAGGTGACAGCTAAAGCGTTCTATAAAGCGCTGATGACTTCAGGGATTAAAAAAAAAAAAAGGACCGAACCCGCGGCGGGGGCCGGGAAACGCCTTCCTTCCACCACCACCTACCGCGCTGGATAAAGAAGGGCAGGGAAGCGCCGAGGCCGGGACCTGGGGGTGGGGGTTAGGACTAAGGAAAGCACATTTTCTCACCACTTAGGCTGTTGCTGGTCCTCAGGCTCCTTCCACAGAGACACTGCAGCATATGCACTCCTTTCTGCAAAGAAAGCTCAAGAATCTTCATGGAGAAGCGCGTGTGTGGGGTTGGTCCACTCCCCGCCCAGCTCCGCTAATTATCCAACCGAAAGGCGGCCTGTCCTGGAAAGCCGGCTCCCGCGGCCATGGTGCGCGCGTCCCAGGTGGAGAGCAGTTCGCACCTGGACCCGCAGGATCCGGGGCGCAGGGCAGGAGGGATCCAGGCGCCGGGGCCACGGCAGGCAGGGGAGAAGGAAGTGCAGCCCCGCGGGGGCAGCCCCCCGGGGAGCCACAGGCGCGGCCACACCCCCGTGGGAGCGAATGTGACACTTTGGGACTTTTCCAAGAGGCGACTGGTCTGCGGGCTGGAGGGTGACTGGGTCGGTTGCCCCTTTCCAGGTGCCGGCTCCCGGGCGGACGAGGGCGGGGTCCCGTGTGGGCCCCGGCCTTCTGTACTCCTCCTGGCTCAGGGCCCTACCCCTCCTTTCAGCGTGGGGCGGTGAACCCTGGGCCCCCGTGGGCTGCGCGCGTGCAGAGGGCGACTGGGCGTGGGAATGCGGCGGAAGGGAAGAGCCCGCTGGAAGGACTGGACCCCAGTGGCTGCAAAGCGTCAGATGCGACTCCAGGGAACCGGAGAGCAGGGGTGGGGAGGAGGGGATGCAGAATAAAGAGAGCTCATGGCTTCGGGCACTGAGCACGAAGGTGTGCCTAGGTGTGGGCCGAGCCCTGATGTGGGAGTCTGGACACCTGGATTTTCTGATGGGGGCTCTGTGACCTTGGGTAAGTCACTTTCTCCCTCTGTATATAGGGGTGGCGGAGGGTATGGAACAGATAATCGGTTGTTCCCTGATCGTCCCTGTCTTCCAGTGTCCTGTAGAAGTTTAGCACAGGTCCAGTGAGAAGGCGAGTAGAAAGGGAGGCCAGAAGGGGACGCCAGACGCAGAGGAGGAGAGGCAGATGAGGAAGAAAATGGGAAAACGAGAGTACTTCCCGTTGGCTCAATATTCTGATCAGCTCTGCCTCTGCCGCCTGACCCCAAAGATGACCGGTGAGCTTCCCATATGGGTCTGAAGGTCTTGATTATTTTTTCACCAGCAGCCTCTTTGGCTTTATTTATTGACTTGTTGGTTGGTTTGTTCATTTGTTTGCTCCCAGGGGAGGCCATCAAAGCCCTTGTGGAAGGCTTATGAGAGAAACCTGAAAAAATGCCCGCGATGGGACTGGACTCCATCCACCCTACCTGGAATCTCAGGGCAACAGGGACTGTAGCGGACTCAGCAATATAGCAAATGGTTACTAATAAAAAACACTGGAGATAAACAGCCTAGATTCAAATTCTTACTTTATGTGACCTTGAACAAATTATTTAACCTCTCTGGGCCTCAGTTTCCTCATCTCTAAAAACGTTGTAACATCTACCTTATATACCCCTTGCTGAGGGTTAAGAAAACACTTGATATAAAATAAGTGCTATAAGAGTGTTAACAGTGATAGCTTAGCTCCCCGCCTGAACCAGTGAACTCCCGTGTCCATACCAGTGTCCACACGTCTGCTTGACCAGTTCGGGTGCAGGGAACTCACCAGTTCCCAAGTCAGCTCATCGCACAAAACCTGTTAGAGCGTCTACACTGACACTGAGCCAGAAGCTTCATGTTCGTTCCACCCGTTGTCCCCAGGCCACCTGGCACTAGCTGGTCAGCTCCTCCCTCCAAAGGAGTAAAAATGGTTTTCAACACCACTTTCCTTTTCCTCTTTAGGCTAAGCTTTTACAGTTCCTGTGATGTTCTCTAAAGGCTGAAGTTGCCTGAAAAAATATTCTTTCAGAAGTCTCTTCCTTTTTCCTCTCAAAGGTGATAGAAGAAAACCAGAACATCTGGACAGCCTTGAGCCCACCAACACACCTCTGTCTCCAGGTTCTCTTGATTCCTTTCAGAATTAAGCTCCAGCCAGGTAAGGTCATTAGAGATGCTTTCAAGACTCAGTAAGGGACTTCCGGCCAAGATGGAGGCGTAGGTAGACACACTGTGCCGCCTCTCACAACCAAAAGAAGGACAACAACAAATTTTAAAACAAAAAACAACCAGAACTAACAGAAAATCGAACCGTATGGAAGTCCGACAACCAAGAAACTAAGAAACTTACATCCAGACCGGTAGGAGGGGCGGAGAGGACTCGTGCAGCGGGGCGGTGGCTGGCGGATCCGGGAAAGGCGCGGCTGGCCGGGAGAGGTGGCGGCTGCGGCCCGGGCGTCTCACTCCCTCATGAGGATAAACGGGAGGAACGGCTCGGGAGCGGGACGGACCCCGCAACCCAGAGTTCCGGCTCGGGGAGGTGAAGCCTCAAAGCCTCTGATTGAAAACTCCTGTGGGGTTTGAGGCGGCGGCAGCGGGAGAAACTCCCGGCCTCACGGGAGAGCTCATTGGAGAGACCCACAGGGTCCTGGAGCATACACAGCCCTCCCACCAGGGATCGGCACCGGAGCCAGCACCAGAGGGGCCCCGTTGGACTGTGGGTAGTGCGGAAAGTGCCTGGTAACCGGCAGGGAGCGGAGCGGCCGCCATTGTTCCCTCTCGGACCCCTCCCCCACAAACAGTGTCACAACACAGCAACGTGGCCACCCTGCCCTGGTGAACACCTAAGGCTCTGCCCCTTACTACGTAACAGG
>VMDR010025213.1:0-14608 GCA_007922815.1 Macrotus californicus | reverse complement strand
TCCCCACCACACTCCCCCTCTTTAGTTCATGTCCATGGGTCATATATATGAGTTCTTTGGCTTCTCCATTTGCTACACTATTCTTAACCTCCCCCTGTCTATCTTCTACCTACCATTTATGCTTCTTATTCCCTGTACCTTTTCCCCCTCTCTCCCTACCCACTCCCCTGATGATAACCCTCCATGTGATCTCCATTTCTGTGATTCTGTTCCTGTTCTAGTTGTTTGCTTTGTTTGTTTTTGTTTCTGTTTTAGGTTCAGTTGGTAATAACTGTGAGTTTGTTGTCATTTTACTGTTCCTATTTTTGATCTTCTTTTTCTTAGATAAGTCCCTTTAATATTTCATATAATAAGGGCTTGGTGATGATGAACTCCTTGAACTTGACCTTATCTGGGAAGCACTTTATTTGCCCTTCCATTCTAAATGAAAGCTTTGCTGGATAGAGTAATTTTTGGATGTAGGTCCTTGGCTTTCATGACTTGGAATACTTCTTGCCAGCCCCTTCTTGCCTATAAGGTTTCTTTTGAGAAATCAGCTGATAGTCTTGTGGGTCCTCCTTTGTGGGTAACTGTCTCCTTTTCTCTTGCTGCTTTTAAGATTCTCTCCTTATCTTTCATCTTGGGTAATGTAATTATGATGTGGCCTGGTGTGATCCTCCTTGGGTCCAACTTTGGGACTCTCTGAGCTTCCTGGACTCCCTGGAAGTCTATTTCCTTTCCCAGATTGAGAAAGTCCTCCTTCATTATTTGTTCAAATAAGTTTTCAATTTCTTTCTCTTCCTCTTCTCCTTCTGGCACCCCTATGAGTCAGATGTTAGAACATTTAAAGACGTCCTGGAGATTCCTAAGCCTCTCCTCATTTTTTTGAATTCCTGTTTCTTTATTCTGTTCTAGTTGAATGTTTCTTTCTTCTGGTCCATACTGTTGATTTGAGTCCTGGTTTTCTTCCCATCACTGTTGGTTCCCTGTACATTTTCCTTAATTTCCCTTATCATAGCCTTCATTTGTTCATCTAATTTGTGACCAAATTCAACCAAGTCTGTGAGCATCCTGATTACCAGTGTTTTGAACTGTGCATCTGATAGGTTGGCTATCTCTTCGTTGCTTAGTTGTATTTTTTCTGGAGCTTTGATCTGTTCTTTCATTTGGGCCATTTTTGTTGTCTTGGCACGCCTGTTATGTAGTAAGGTGCGGAGCCTTAGGTGTTCACCAGGGTGGGGCAGCCATGTCGCTGCGTTGTGACACTGTTTGTGAGAGAGGGGTCTGAGAGGGAACAATGGCACTTGCTCCGCTTTCTGCCGGTTTTCAGTGACTTTCCGCACTACCCACAGTCAAATCGGACCCCTCTGGTGCTGATTCTGGTGCTGATTCCCGGTGGGTGGGCTTGTGTATGCTCTAGGACCCTGTGGGTCTCTCCAACGAGCTCTCCTGTGAGGCTGGGAATTTCTCCCGCTGCCGCTGCCTCAACCCCCACAGGAGTTTTCAATCAGATGCTTTGAGGCTTTATTTCCCCAAGCTGGAACTCTGGGTTGCAGGGTCTGTCTTGCTCCCCATTTGTTCCTCCTGGTTTATCCTCACGAGGGAGTGGAATGCCTGGGCCTCAGCCACCACCTCTTCTGGCCAGCCGCGCCTTTCCTGATCCACCAGCCATCGCCCCACTGCGCGAGCCCTCTCCAACCCTCCTACCAGTTGGATTTATGTTTCTTCTTTAATTTCTTGGTTGTTGGACTTCCATACGGTTCAATTTTCTGTCAGTTCTGGTTGTTTTTGTTATAAAATTTGTTGTTGTCCTTCTTTTGGTTGTGCGAGGAGGCACAGTGTGTCTATCTATGACTCCATCTTGGCTGGAAGTCCAGCCCACTTCTCTTTAATCCTGAGCATTATTATTGTTGTGGTTAACTCTATTCTCTCACACACTATGCCTACTTTCTATCTTTTACTCTCACTACATCTCATCATCTAACCTTGCACAAGTACTTTGTTTTCTGGATTCAGCTCACAATTCACCTCCCCTCTAATAAGAGTTTTATCTCTCTTTCACCTTTTATAAAAAGTAGCCAGTTGGGTGAAATATAATGGTTAACACTATAATATCCAAATAATCTCCTATCTCTTCTCTACTTGCTGGTACTTTAAATCCCATAAAGTACTCTCCTGCTGTATAAATCCATTTTGCCTACCCCCTGAGATGGATCACATACAAGAACAAGTGGGAGCTGCAAATATCAGTATAGCTGCTGGAGGAGAAAAACCACCAACAAAGAAACCCACAAAAAGGTAAAAACCCAATTACAACAAGAGAACACAAACAGAGGAAAGGGCAAACCTAGAACATCCAGACAAAGAGATCAAGGAGACTACGTGACCAAATCCCATAGAATTCCAACCATAAAAGTTCACCTGACAAAGACAGCTATCAAAGAAAAACATCAAGAAGTGCAGAAACAAAAAGAGTCACCTAAAATGGGGAGACAAAAAAAGAACATGCAATAAAAAAGAATGGGGACACATGGACATAACCAAGGGGGAGGGTAGGAGCAAGGGAGGGAAGTGGGATTGGCTGGGGTGGGGGGAGTGGTGGGGGGAAAATGCAGACAACTGTAAATGAACAACAATAAAGTAATTTAAAAAAAAGAAAAAAAGAATGGAAGACTTCCCACTAAAATAGCTAAATGAAATGGGGATAAGCAAACTCTCAGATATAGAATTCAAAATAATGGTTATGAAGATGCTCAAGGAACTCACCAATAACTGCAAGGAACTGGATGAGAACTACAATAGTATGAAAAAGAAAATAGAACCTATCAATAAAAACCAGGAAGAAATGAACAATAAAATCTCAGAAATAAAAAACACACCAGAAGGAATTACAAGCAGCCTGGATGAAGATAAATCAGACAGCTGGAAGACAAAGTAGAAAAAACACCCAGAAAGAGCAAGAAAAGGAAAAGAGGCTCAGAAAGAACAAAGAGGTGGTAAGGGAACTGAAAGACAACATGAAAAGTAACAATATCCATATAAAGGGATACCAGAAAGAGAAGAAGAAGAGCAACGGATAGGAAACCTGTTTGAAAAAGTAATGATGGAAAACTTCCATAATTTGATGAGAGAAAAAGTCACACAGATCCAGGAAATACGGAGTCCCAAGCAAGAAGAACCCAATGAGGCCCACTTCAAAATACATCATAATTAAAATGCCAAAATGCCAAGACAAAGAGATAGGCAGCAAAGGAGAAACGGGAAGTCACGTACATGGGAGTCCCAATAAGTCTAGCAGTTGACTTCTCAATGGAAATGCTCCAGGTCAGAAGGGATTGGCAAG
The DNA here is from genome assembly GCA_007922815.1 of Macrotus californicus. Lineage (NCBI taxonomy): Eukaryota > Metazoa > Chordata > Mammalia > Chiroptera > Phyllostomidae > Macrotus > Macrotus californicus. Next base: position 11,286 of record VMDR010025213.1, on the reverse strand, counting down.
AAATATTCCAAGCAATGAAAACCAGAGGCCAGCAACCAAGACTACTCTACCAAGCAAGCCTCTCAATTTAAATGGAAGGCCAAATAAGGAGCTTCCCAGACAAAAGAAGTCTAAACGAATACAGTTCCACCAAACCAGCTCTACAAGAGATGCTAAAGGGTCTGCTTTAAGAAAAGGAAGAAAAAGAGTGAAAGAAAGAGGAACACAGGTACAAAAAAACGGCAATGAATAAGTACCTATCAATAATAACCTTAAACATAAATAGATTAAATGCCCCAATCAAAAGACATAGAATAGCTGAGTGGATAAGAAATCATGACCCACACACATGCTGCCTACAAGAGATGCACCTCAGAACAAAAGATCTGCAGAGACAGAAAGGGAAGAGCTGGAAACAAATATTGCAAGCAAACAGAAAGAAAAAATGTCCAGGGTAGCAATACTCATATCAGACAAAATAGACTTCAAAACAAGGGCCATAAAAAGAAACCCAGAAGATCAATTCATAATACTCAAGGGAACAATCCACCAAGAAGACATAAACATTGTAAACATATATGCACACAACATAGGAGCACCCAAATACATAAAGCAAATCTTGGAGGACTTCAAGAAAGAAATTGACAGCAATGCAATTATAGTAGTGGATTTCAACACCCCACTGTCAAAAATGGATAGAGTGTGCAAACAAAATATCAACAAAGATACTGTGGCATTGAACAATGTACTAGATCAAATGGACTTAATTGATGTATGTAGAAGCAAATGCACATCCTGAAGAAGCAAAATACACATTCTTTTCAAATGTACATGGAACATTTTCAAAGATAGACCACACAATAGGACACAAAACAGGCCCCAACAAATTGAAGAAAATTGAAATCATAACAAGCATTTTCTCTGACCACAAGGGACTGAAACTAGAAACCAACCACAAGGAAAAAAATTCCAAAACACTCAAACTCATACAGATTGAATAGCATGATATTAAACAATGAATGGGTCAAGAATGAGATCAAGGAGGATATCAAAAAGCTTCTGGAAACAAATGAAAATGAACTCACAACAACCCAAAACTTATGGTACATAGCAAAAGTAGTCCTCAGAGGGAAGTTCATAGTGATACAGGCCTACGTAAAAAAAGATAGAAACAAGAGGGAGGCTGGTAGCGGGGGAGGGGGGTGAGTTTGGCTGGGGTATGGGGCGAGGGGTGGGGGAAAAATGCAGACAACTGTAAATGAACAACAATAAAGTAATTAATTAATTAATTAATTTAAAAAATAAAATAAAAAACACCTGATTGTGTTACTAAAAAACGTCAAAACAAAAAAAGAAATGAAAAGAGTCTATATGGGAAAACATATTTGCCAATGATACCTCAGACAAAGGTTTGACCTCCAAAATATATAAACTCACAAAACTCCACTTTAGAAGACAAGCAACCCAAGTAAAAATTGTGCAAAGTACTTGAACAAACACTTTCTCAGGGAGGACATACAGAGGGTCCAGAGACATATGAAAAGATGCTCAATATTGCTAGCCATCAGAGAGATGCAAATTAAAACCACAATGAGATACCACTTCACACTGTTGAGAATGGCCGTCATAAACAAATCAACAAACAACAAGTGTTGGAGAGGTTGTGGAGAAAGGGAACCCTAGTGCACTGTTGTTGGGATTGTAGACTGGTGCAATTACTGTGGAGAACAGTATGGAATTTCCTCAGAAAACTAAAAATGAAATTGCCTTTTGACCCAGCAATTCCACTGGTAGGATCATTTCCTAAGAACCCTGAAACACCAATCCAAAAGAACCTATACACCCTAATGTTCATAGCAGCACAATTTACATTAGCCAAGTGCTGGAAGCAAGCTAAATGCCCATCAGTAAATGAATGGATCAAAAAACTATGGTACACTGTAATTGAACAACAATAAAGTAATTAAAAAAAAATAAAAAAAAATAAAACTATGGTACATTTACACAATGGAATACTACCCAGCAGGAAGAAAGAAGGAGCTCAAACCCTTTGTGACAGCATGGATGGAACTGGAGTGCATGACATTCACTTATGCTAAATGAAATAAGCCAAGTGGTGAAAGACAAATACCATATGATCTCAACTTTAAGTGAAACCTAATCAACAAAACAAACAAGCAAGCAAAATATCTCTAGAGACACTAAAATTAAGAACAAACTGACAGTATCCAGAGGGGAAAGGGGAGGGGATAATGGGAGCAAAAGGGAAAAGGCTTTTCAGGAACAAGTACAAGGGGCACATGGACAAAACCAAGGTGGGGTGGGATCTGGTGTGGGAGGTGGGGATGGGGTAGTGAGGAGTGGTGGAGTGAAAATGGAGACAAGCGTACTTGAACAACAATAAAATTCAAAAGTATTTAATTTAAAAAAGCAGGATACAATGTCAATAGTCAGAAAATGAAAGCATTTTTGTATACCAACAATGAAATATCAGAAAGAGGAATTAGGAAAAATCCCATATACTAAAGCAACAAGAAAATAAAGTACCTTGGAATAAACTTAACTAAGGAGGTAAAATACTTGAACTCAGAAAACTATGGAACACTGAAAAAAATAAATTAAGGAAGATACAAACAAATGGAAGCATATACCTTGTTTATGGATTGGAAGTATCAACATCAGTAAAGTGTCCATACTACCCAAAGCAATCTATAAATGAAACGCAAACCCTATTAAAATACTAATGACATATTTCACACAAAAAAGTTTGTAATATAAAAATGGCAAACAAAACAGAGACTTTGTTGTTAATTAGAATTTTCCTCCTCTCTGAAAAAAGCAGGCACCATGGCTTGCTTATGGTGTGCTGGACTGTTACATTTGTAGCTCCCTAGTAGCCCTGCCTTCCAGAAATGTCTACAATGTCTCTAGACTTAGCCATGTTACTGGCTTTGGACAAAGAATCATTAGCCTGAGAGATGCAAAGTCAGGTTATCCTCTTGGATTACTTGTTCTTGGAGTCATCTGCCATGCTCTAAAGAAGCTCAAGGAGACCACATAGAAAGACCATGTGAATTAAACAGAGGGCCCAGCTCTCCAGCTAATCCTAGTGAGACACCAGTCATATGAGTAGACCACTTGGGTGTCCCAGCCATCTGATTGCAGGCCCACGTGAGAGACTTGCAAGACAAGCAGGAGAGACCTCCAGTTAAGGCCCAGTCAATCCACCCAACAATGAGAGATAATAAGGTGTTTATATTAATCAGTAAACTAAGTGGTTTCTCACACAGCAAATCACTGAAAGAATTGGTATATATGTAGTTGTACATGTCTCTGGAAAGTCAGTGAGAATTTGCACAAGTGAGCCACATGTTAAGAGAATTACTCATGAAAACAAAACTTCTGTAACTACTCAGGTAGTTGTGTGTTTTCAGCACAAGTTCAGATTTAGACACAACTCTCACACAGAACTTTCCTGGAATGCATCTATAGTGTGGTGGCAGCTGCCCAGAGACACCAGAGAAGGTGATGCTGGAAAAATCTGTGGACAACAAGCATTAATCTAGGTTAGCATGATGGATCACAGCTTCTCAGGATGATAAAATCCCAGGACAGAGTCCCTTTCCTGCTTAGTCCATTTCACAGAGTAACCATGAGGTGCTTGAGGCAGAGCTGCACAGAGAAAAGACCAGGTCCAGACTAGAAAGGTGGCCGTAGAAATGTTGGCACCCCTGGCCCTGAAACAAGCCCACAAAACAGGTCTGGGTGAGCTGGCTTCTGGACACCAGGTTATGGAATTGAATGAAGGAGTTGATGAGGACAAGGCGAGAGGGAGGTGGCTGGCTTTACATCAGTGGAGTCCAAAAATTCCCACCCATGGGCCAGAGTGACAAACACCACATGCAACAGTCACTGCAAGCCCTCAGTCACAGCAGGAAAAGCCAATTGAATGGAACCATTTGGTGAAAGCCCTACATTTTTCTGCACTTCACTGAACGTATTTTCTCTCTTCTAAGTGAGTGAAATCATTCTAGTTCAATGCCCAAATAGACCCCACCCACCATTTCCTGGGTGTAACTGCTATGGGCAGAGGCCAGGAGAAATTTTAAAATCTTGCTATTTTGGGTGTTAGAACTTGCCAGAATGCCAAAGTATCAATACTTGTATGTTTCCAGCCACTAAGCTTATCTGTGTGCTCACATTTAGTAATCTGTCTTTTCTGCTGGAAGACCTTTGTGAAGTCCCTCTGTGACCTTCTCGCTTTCAAGGGCCCTCTCAGTATTGGAACTTGTGCTGTGATCCAGGGTGGGCTAATGTGAGGAGTGAGCAGGATGGGGACAGTGTCCTCTAGTCTGATCTTCACCAAGAAGAGTAGCTGAGGGGGCCAGGCTTGGCTAGCACTGCCCACTGATTAGCACACATCAGAAAAAGTAGGTCAGTCAGAAAGAAGGAAGGACTATTTTGGGGAAAGAGAAGGCAAAATGATGTCAGTAGACAGAACAGGAAAGACCTCCGGTAATATGTATGCATATATATTTCCTTTTGGAGAATTTCACTAAGGTGGGAGGCAGAGACATATTTCTAGTGTCTGTTGGGTGAGGCTACAACAAGGACATGTATATTAGCAGTTTCTCTGAAAAAGGATCTATTTTAAAGAGGAAAAAAGGTAATGAGTGCAAAATAATAACTAGTTTCAGTTTTCAAAATTTAAGGTATTTGAAACAGGGTTTTCTAAAATGCCAGTCTAGTGGAAGAACCATTTTTCTTTCTTGCTTCTTATCCAAAGACTCCTAATGGATGACAGGTGTCAGGAAAGCCAGGCAGCATTCCCAGTTTTCTCCTGTTGCCCTACACAGGGCCCAACTGTCTATTTCTACTATTTAACACAAGAGGAGGAAAAGAGGCAGGGACTATCCCACCATGGAGATTCTCAAACTTCATGCCTCACAATACACATTCCCACTCAGCTACACAGAGGCTCTGATTCCACTGGTTTCAGAGAGTGGATCTGGCTTTAAATTTTTTTAAACCAAACCTCTCCAGGATAGTGGACAGTCTTGAACCCCATTTTAAGAAACCTCCCCTTGCAGCCAAGTGCCCCATAGATTGTACTCATTAATTCATGAACTTGAAGGGGTTTGAGATGTTGGGATGACCAGGCACTGAACTTAGGATTGGATAAGGCTTATAGGTGGTATATGGTAAGACTACTGTGACATTGTGATTTATAAGGCATACTAGGTCTGTCCAGAAAAAGCCCAGCCACTGTTAATATAATGAGAATGGTTTACGGAACATCAATGTAACCTGGCAGCCAAGGAGAATGGACTGGAATGTGCATGCATGAATAGTAACAACTTCACTGTACTAGTCAATGAGGCAGTAGATGTCACTGAGTTAGCATATGTACTGTGTGGCTGTCACATTCAAAATGGCTGAACAAGTAGAGCAATGAATCTATGTGTATCAAATTTCGTGTTAAGCTTGAACATTCCTCTGCAGAAACTATTTGGATGATTCAAAAGGCCTCGGCTATGGGCAGTTGATGCTTCATCACAACAATGCTCCCACTCATGTATCACATCTTGTACAGAGATTTGTTTTTGCAAAACATCAAATCACCCAGGTATCTCAGCCCCACTACAGCCCAAATTTGTTGTCCTGGTATAGAGAACCTATCCGCGCGGAATGCTGAATGTAGCTCAGTTCTGTTCTGAAAACAGACAGATGTGTGTTCCGCATGCAGGAAGCAAACCCACAGATCAGTCTCCCATGGGGAATCAGGCCTGCATTGTACCTAGGCCACTTTGAGACTTGCTCTTGCTAAAAACTCCCTCACCCTTAATTGAGGCAACAAATATTTACTGCACATCTGTAAAGTAACTTCCTAAAATCTATGCTAAACCTCCCAAGTTTAGGTATAACCAGTTCAACCACTTTTCCCTTTACATTTGCAAATGACCTTTATCTTAAAGGGATTAGCAACATTCTTTCCTTTGTTATCGTAACCACCTGAAGTGAACCTGTGTGTAGTAAATGAGGACCATCCTTGATGTAATGTACCTAGAATGTCAATAAAAGCCTGTCCAGGCAGGGGTCGAGGCCCTCTCCCACTCTCTTGCCCTCTCTTGCCCTCTTGCTCTCTCTCTCTCACTCAGAGAGCAGCCAGGCCAGCGATCTCTCTATCTCATTTGAGCCCACCGTCTCACCCTCTCTTTCCCACTTGGAGAGTCGCCATGCCATCCCTTTTTCTTCACCAGATTTCTTGAGTCTGTGTGAATTTGTTCATTGTTTGTCACTTGTCCGGAGACATAGGACAATCATCCACAACACACAGACCCAAGAAATTGGGTCTGTATCACCCTGGGACTTCTGGATTTTCCCCAAACTAAAATCATCTTTGAAAGGGAAGAGATTTCAGACCATCGTTGAGATTCAGGAAAATATGATAGGGCAGCTGATGGTGATTGGGAAAACTGTGTGAGGTCCTAAGGTGCCTAATTTGAAGGGGACTGAGGCATCATTGTCCTATGTACAATGTTTTGTGTATCTTGTATCTTTTTCAATAAGCGTCTCTATTTTTCATATTACATGGCTGGATACCTTCTAGATAGATGTATATATTTGGTCTTTGTTATCTTGGAATCTAATGAAGTGACTTTTGGAAGCACCTAAGGATTTGTGCTGGTTGCCATTGGAACCAACCATGTGATTAGAGGGTTGGAAAATTCCAACTTCCTACCTCCAGGGAGGGGAAAAGGATCTGGAGATCGAGTTCAACCACCAATGATTAGTGATTTAATTAACCATGCCTGTGTAATGAAGCCTCCATTAAAACCCAAAAGGACAAGGTTCAGAGAGCTTCTGAGTTAGTGAACATGTGGAGATTTAGGAAGTATGGGGTGCTTGGAGAGTACATGGAATCTCCATTCACTTCCCCATATCTTGTACTTTGCATATGCTCTTCTGAGCTGTTCCAGATTTATATTCTTTGTAACACACTGGTAATCTACTGGGTAAAATGTTTCTCTGAGTTCTGTGAGCAGCTGTAGCAAATTAATTGAACCTAAGGTAGGTGAGGGCATGGGAACTTCCAACCTATATTCTGGATTTGTGGCCTAGCCAGTAGCTCAGTTGGTTAGGTAGTCATCCCAATATGCCAAGGTTGTGGGTTCAATCCCCAGTCAGAGCACATACAAGAATCAACCAATGAATGCATAAATAAGTGGAAAACCCAATTGATGTTTCTCTCTCTCTTCCCCTTCCTCTCTCTCTCTACAAAAAATATTATATTCTGGACTTGCAATTGGAGTCTGAATGGTGAGGATGGCCTTGTAGGACTGAGCCCTTAACCTATGGGATCTGACACTATTTCCAGGTAGTATACAAATTGAGTTGAACTATAGGACATCCAGCTGGTGTCAGAGAATTACTTGGTATAGGGAAAATCCCAAACATTGGAATTGGGTGCAGAATTATAACCATTGTCACCAGAGTTCACCTGACCTGATTAGAAGCTGAGTCCCATAGGCTGTTAGCTGGATGGTTGTGGTCAGTATTCAGAACACTGGTCAGTCACATAGACCCAAACTGAAACACTACAACTTCCCCTCACTCCTCATACAATGGATCACAGCAAAGAGGACTTCCCCTTGTTTTCCTTCAAACATGGAAAGGGTTTGGCTAAACAAAGATGATGTTGGGATACCCTTAAAGTTGGGTCTTGGGCTTGGGGAAAGTCCTTGCAATGCAGAAAAGCAATACATGCTGATTCATTAAGGGTTCTCCAGTCTCTTCTAGGGGGTGTGCAAGGGGAGCTTGCAAACAAATATTTACTGAATAGAAATAATAGTTGTGTGGGGTGACCATACCAGCGAGAGAAAGTAATCACTGTAAAGACTCCATATGAACCTGACCTAGGATTGATGGAAATGGTACCTTAGCATTAAAATGCTCTAATTGTATCTCTGGTGACATCAAATGGAAGGTCACAATTACTATCGAAAGGAGCCCACTTCTTACCAAGAAAAATAAAAGTGATCATAGAAGGCCCTCATCTGGCTTCTTTATAGGACACCATGTGGCATGTCTCATTGTGGTTTCAGCCTGGAGGCACCAAGCCTCCTTCTCCCCGTGGTGATTGGGATGCCCTGAATTTTCCTAAAGGTGCCTGCTTCCTCATTTTTTCTTTATTTAAACAAAATGATGACCAGACTCCCTTCATTTGTATTGAGTCAGAATTTCCAAGGATGTGACCTCAACTTTGTATTTTTTGAAAAGGCCTACAGGTGATTTTGGAGAACTATCAGGATTGACAACCATCTAAGGCATTGGTGGGCACTTTGTTCACATTCTCCATCCTGAGTAGCCAGGCTTATTTTTGTTGCAATAGAGAGAAATTAAAGTTAGAGTAGTTGAAACTGAAAGAAGGTTTTAGAGAGTGGTGCTAGTAGCTGGCTTGCTCAAACCCAGGGTATCAGAAGGGTCTTCCATTCTCTCTCCCCTTCTCAGCTCTCATTCCTCTCTCTTGCTTTATAGTCAGACTGACTCTTGCTCTTGAGAGCAGGCAGAGATAACCCCTCTTCAGTACCTTACATAGAAAACGTCCAGAGACAGGAACATCACTGAAGAGGACTCTCACTGGCCCCAGAGGTTCTCATGCCTGCCTGACCCACATCTGTGTTGAAGGGGAAAGATGTGTGGATTGGTCAGGCTGGTCAGGTGTCCCTCCATGGGGTGGGCAAGGCAGAGCCACTCAGGCAGACGAACAGATCTGCAAAGGAAAAGCAGCAGAGACTAAGGAGTGGTGGCATCTACTAGAGACCAGAAGATTGTGGTAATAGCCAATTTTTCTCTGAGCACTCTGTGAGTGTGCCTGTATCAGGCATGCTGAGATAAGCACTTAGTTTTATAAGATGTGTCCCTGGTCACTTTCATATCCTAAAGATAGGGAGAAAGGCCTGCAAGTACTGGTGCAGCATTTGCAGCTAGTTATTGTGGAGCTGGGAATGGAACTCAGTATGGGGAACCTATTCGTGTGTGATGTGGCCTGTGACTCAGCTCTGCTTCTGAACACAGTTCAGACACGCATAGTATGCAAGTGACATCCGTAAATAGGTTTCCCATGGGGAATCAGGCCTGCATTGTACCTAGGCCACTTTGAAACTTGCTCTTGCAAAAACTCCCTCACCTGGGATGGAAACAGCAGAAGTTTACTGTGACTTGTGCTAGACTTCCCAAGCAGGAATGTAAACAGCCCAGCCTTCTCTCCTTTACATTTGTAAATGACCTTTCTCTTTGAAGCAACTGGCGGCATTCTTTCCTTTGTTATCTGTAAAAGGTATCCACCCAAAATAAACCTGTGCATAGCTAATGAGAACCATCCTGGAGTGTCAATAAAAGCCTGTCCAGGTGAGGGGCAGGGCCCTCTGTCTGTGGGAGACCGGCCACGCAGGCCCTCTCTCTCATGGAGAGAATGGCCAGGCCGGCTCTCTCTCTCTCTCTGAGAGAATGGCCAAGCTATCCCTTTTCTCCACCGGACTCTCCATTAATCCGTGCGAATTTGTTCATCACTTGTCCAGGGATATAGGACAAGCATTCCACAACAACACGTGGTCCTGCTGGACGGGACCGTGACAACTCAGGACTGTCTAATGTGAGAATCAAGTGGTGACAGAATGGCTCTCAGCTTTCAGGACCATCATGACCCCAAGGCTTCCCTCCTTTCCTGGTTCACTCATGGAAATGTGGCTGACCACTACCTCTTTCCTATTCTTCTGACTTAAACGGTGCCCCCTCCCTCATTTTAAAACATCCAGAAGAGCAATTATTGTATGATGACACCTAACAGTTCATGAAAGTGACACTCTTCTCACCTGTGTTACAGTGCCCTCTGGCCACTCTTCAGTGGGTTCTCAGGTGCCAGCTGTGGGTCTGGCCCTGGATGTGCCACAGACTGAAGGTTGTGGAGGCTGTAGGCATCTCCCTGTCCATCCATAGATAAAATACTTAAGGAAAAAGTGTTATAGAAAGTTAATTTTTTTCATGACAAACCCTATTTCACATAAAAAGAGTCACTAGGAGATCACGTGAGAAAGCTGAAGGGGCTACAAATTTAGAGATGATTTTGTTCTGCTTCAATTCTTGCTCTTCATAGTCATAAGGTTTAAAATTCTCTGAAAGAAAAGGCAAGGTTTTCAAGAATGCACACATGCAGAGGGGCTGAGCTGCCTTGATGAGCACCAAGGTCTGTCTGTATCTCCATACACCCACCCTCCAGCAACTTCATCTCCCCTCCACCATCCCTCCTTCTTTCACTCTGAGGCACCTCTATCATTTCTAAACTATATTGTATACTTTTATGATTTTTTCTTTCTGCTGTACAAGATTGAACTTTAATAGAAACATAAGCACCATCTTAAAATCTTTTGGCAGGCTTTCACTTTTTATACTCCACACTGTGCTTATCTGTCCATGAATACATGAATCCTGTACCACCAAGTAGGGTGAGAAAATGGATTTCCTTTGTTATAGTAGTTTAAGCTAGAGTAACTGTGATGTGTTACACAGTTGTGTTTCTACCCTCCTTTCCTTCCTGACATCTACAAGAAAATAAGCACAAAATCCAAACTAGCCTTTCCTCTACAAGGATGAAGAACAGAAATGTCACCTGTGCTGATGACTCACCTATAATGTCTGTAACTGACACCCAGGCCCATGAACTCCAAACTGAATAACTGGGTTCTCCTAGGTACTGTTCATAAACAGTGTCAGAGAGAATCAGTGTGCAGAAAGAGCTGTTGATGAATGTAGAGGAAGAGAAGAGGGTTGTACAACACAGAGCTGGCATGAGCAGGGACATTTCACCTTATTAGTGCATTGGTTTTGTAATTGGGACAATATTTAGTAACAAATAACATATAATTACTTAGAGAAAAGAACAGAAGAATTTCAAAGGCTTTAGCCATGGTCAATTTTTTCTAGTTAGAATTTTCATCTCATTTTGGCTGATCTGCACTGTGGCTCATATTGCTTGTGATTATGGTGTATGATCTTTTTAATGTATTGCTGGATGCGGTTTGCCAATATTTTGTTGAGGATTTTAGCATCTAAGTTCATCAGTGATATTGGCCTAAAGTTTTCTTTCTTGGTTATGTCTTTATCTGATTTGGGGATTAGGGTGATGCTGGCTTCATAAAAAGAGTTTGGGAGTCTTCCATCATCTTGAATTTTTTGGAATAATCTGTGAAGGATGGGGGTTATCTTTTCCTTAAATGCTTTGTAAAATTCTCCTGTGAAGCCATCTGG
>VMDR010025212.1:0-14610 GCA_007922815.1 Macrotus californicus | reverse complement strand
TGGATGCCTTTTATTTCTTTTTGTTGTCTGATTGCTGTGGCTAGGACTTCCAGTACTATGTTGAATAGGAGCGGTGAAAGTGGGCATCCTTGTCTTGTTCCTGATTTTAGTGGGAAAGCTCTAAGTTTTTGCCCATTGAGTATGATGTTGGCTGTAGGTTTCTCATATATGGCCTTTATAATGTTGAGGAATGCTCCCTTTATTCCTATTTTGCTCAGTGTTTTTATATAAATGGATGCTGTACCTTATCAAAGGCTTTTTCTGCATCTATTGATATGATCATGTGATTTTTGTCTTTCATTTTGTTTATGTGGTGTATTATGTTTATTGATTTGCGAATATTGTACCATCCTTGCATCCCTGGAATGAATTCCACTTGATCGTGGTGTATGATCTTTTTAATGTATTGCTGGATGCTTTTGCCAATATTTTGTTGAGGATTTTAGCATCTAAGTTCATCAGTGATATTAGCCTAAAATTTTCTTTCTTGGTTATGTCTTTATCTGGTTTTTCATTGGTACTTTTATAGGGATTACATTTAATCTATAAATCGCTTTGGGTAGTAAGGCCATTTTGGTGATGTTAATTCTTTCTTTCCATGAGCATGGTACATGCTTCCATTTGTTTGTGTCTTCCTTAATTTCTTTCTTCATTGTTGTATAGTTTTCTGAGTACACGTCTTTTACCTTTTTGTTTAGCTTTATTCCTAGATACTTTATTTTTCTTGTTTCTATATCAAATGAGATTTTTTTCCAAAGAACTAACCCTAATTTTAGCTATAGACCTAGCCCTAGAATTAACTGTAACCCTAAATCTAGCCCTAGCCCTAGCTGTAAGCCTAACCCCTAACTGGAACCCTAAACTTAATCCTAACCTAGCCTAGCCCTTACCCTAATAATAAACTTAACCCTAACCCTAACCATAGCCATAGACCTAACCCTGGCCCTGGCCTTTGTCCTTGTCCAAACACTAACACTAACCCTCATCCTAACCCTAGCCCTAGGTATAGCCCTAATGCTAACTGTAACACTAGCCCTAGCCCTAGCTCTAGCCCTAGACCTAACGCTTACCCTGAACCACACCCTCACCATATCTGTAAACGTAAAGCAAATCCAAGATCTAGCAATAACAGTAACACTAACACTAGCTCTAAAAATAACCTTAACCTTAACTGTAACTATGATACTAGCCTTAGCCCTAGAGTAGCCCAAGCTCTAGCCCAAACCCTAGCAATAACCGTAACCCTAACCATAACTCAATCCCTAACCTTAGACGTAACCCTCCTTAAACATAACCCTAGCTCCACTGTTACTCTAAACATAATATTAATCCTAACCCTAACCTTACTATACTCATAGTCCTAAACCTAGTCTAAGCCTAGGCAGAGCCATAATCTTAACCCTAACTGTAACACTAACCCTAAACATAAACCTCCTAATCCTAACCCTAAACCTAGCATTAACCTTACATTTGGCCCTATCCCTAGACCTAACCCTAAAGCTAACACAATGCTGAACTTTTCCCTAACTCTAGCCCTACCCTATCCCTAAGACTAAGCTTAACTCTAGCCCTAACCCTAACCCTAACCCTAACCCTGAATGTAACCCTAGCCTTACCCTATCCCTAACACTAACCTAGCCCAAGCTCTAGCATAACCCTATCTCTAACCCTAACCCTAGCCTAGTCCAAGACCTAGCCCTAGTACTAATGTTAAACCTAACCCTAAATTTAACACTAAAACTAGCCCAAAACCTAACCTTAACCCTGGGCCTTGCCTTAATCCTAACCCTAACTCTAGCCCTAAACTAAACCTAATCCTAACCCTAAAAATTATACTAAGACTAATCCTAACAGTAACACCACTAGACTTAATGCTAGCCCTAACCCTAGCCCTAAACCTAAAGCTAAAACTAACCCTACCCCTAAACTTAGCTAACCCTGGTCCTAGCCCTAACCCTAACCCTTACCCAATACCTAATCTGTCACCCTTGCCCTAACTCTAACCCTAACCCTGACCCAACTGTCTAGACCTAGCACTGGGCCTAGCCCTAATCCTAAACCTAACCCTAACCATAGGCCCAGCCCTAACCCAAACCCTAAACCTAACCCTAACCTTAGATCTAGACTTAGCCCTAACAGTAACTTTAGCCCTAACCCTAGACCTAACCATACTCTAACCCTAGTCCTTGACCTAGCCTTAACACTCACCCTAACCCAAAACCAAACCTTAGCTCTAACTCTGGCCCTAGCCCTAGCCCTAACCCTAGTCATAACCCTAACCCTCACTTTGACCCAAATCCTAACACTAACCTGTACCCTACACTCACCCTACTCCTAACCCTAACCCTGGTCCTAAACCTAAACCTAGTTCTAGCCCTAGCCCTGGCCCTAATGCTAATCCTAACTCTAAACCTGATATTAGCCCTAGACCTACCACTAGACCTAACTATATCTTTAACCCTAACCCTAACCAAACACTAACCTAGTCCTACTCCTAACCATAAACCTAACCCTAACCTTAACCCTAGACCTAACCATACTCTAGTCCTAGGCTTCTCCCTAGTTCTAACCCTAACCCTAACTCTAATTCTAGCCCTAGCCCTGAACCTAACCCTAATTCTGGGCCTTGCCTGAATCCTAATCCTAAATGTAACCCTAGCCCCAGCCTTAAACCTTACCCCCAAACTACCCCAAACCTTGCCCTATCCCTAACACTTACCTTAACCTTAAACCTAACCCTACCCCTAAACTTTGCCCTAAGTCTAGTCATAGCACTAGCGCTAAGGCCTAGTTGTAACCCTAACCCTAACTCTTACCCTAAACATAACCCTAACCCTGCTTTAAGCCTAACCTTAACCCTAGCCCTTTGCAAAGCCTAATACTATACTAACACTAACCTCAGCCATACATCTAGACCTAGCCCTAACCCAAACCTAGTCCTTGCCCTAACCCTATCCCTAACACTAACCATAAACCTAGACCTAACCCTAACACTAGCCCTAACCCTAATCCAAAACCTAATTATAACCCTAAACCTAACCCTAGCCTTAAACCTAACTATCCTTAACCCTAGTCCTGAACCTACCCCTACCCCTAGCTGTAACCCTAAGCTCAACCATAGTCTTAACCCTAGCCCTAACCCCAACCTAACCCTAATTCTAGCCCTAGCCCAAGCCCTAACTAGAGTGCTACCCCTAACCCTAACCCTAGACCTGACTCTAGCCCTAACTTAATCCTAACTTAACCCTATGCCTCGCCCTAACCATAGCCCCAACCATAACCCTCACCCTAAACCTAACCCTAACCATGGCTTTAACCCTAACCATTGCCATAAATCTAACTGTAACCTTAGCCCTAGCCCTAACCCTAACCTTAAGCCTAGCCCTAGCCCTAATGCTAAATACTAACCCTAAACTTTGCCCTAGCACTAGCCGTAGACCTCACACAATCCATAACCCTAACCCTAACCCTCACCATCACCCTCACCCTAACCCCAAACCTAACCCTAACCCTAATTGTAGCCTTAGCCCTAACTCCTAACCCTAAACCTAGTTAGGAAGTTCCTTAAATTCATGAGGAAAACATATGTTGCATAATATACTGAATACTCTCAGCCTTCCTGTCCTGCTAAGAAGCCACAATCCAGTGTTCGAGAATGTTTAAATTTAATGAATATCAGGTGAGATTTGGGAGTGCTTATCAGCAGAGACTACAATTCTGAAATACAATCCCCTTTGCATTTCAGAATTGAAATACAATTCTGAAGGACAGATACAACCATTTGCACAGGAATGTTTTTTAAGGCATGCTCTTATGTTTTTATAGATTGAGTGGAAACTATGTTACTTTTAGAGTTGTGAGAAGCATAGAAATCAAGATCTCTTCAGAAATAACATATGGGTAGGGTTAGAGCTAGGGCCAGGGTTAGGGTTAAGGTTAGTTTTAGTGTTAGGATTAGGGCTAGGGTTACAGTTAGGGTTCTAGTTAGGTTACAGTTAGGGCTAAGGGTATGGTTAGGTTAGGTTTAGGGTTAGGGTTAGGTTTAGTGTTAAGGTTAGGTCCATGGTTAAAGCTTCCATTAGGGTTATTTTAGTGTTCAGTCTAGGGTTGGGGTTAGGTTTTGTATTAGGGTAAGGGTTTGGCCTAGGATGAGGTAGAGTTTGGGATAAGTTTAAGGTTAGGTTTAGAGATAGGGCTAGGGTTAGGTTTAGGGTCAAGATAAGGATAGGCAAGGGCTAGGGTTATGGTTAAGGTTAGGGCTAGGTTTACAGTTAGGGTTAGGGTTAAGATTAGGGTTAGGATTAGGGTTACTGTTAGAGTTAGGGTTAGGGCTACAATTAAGGCTAGGGCTAGAGTTAGGGTTAGGGTTAGGGTTAGGGTTATGGTTAAGGTAAGGGTTAGAGCTAGGGGTAGGGCTAAGTCTAGGTCTAATGTTAAGGTTACAGTTAGTTTTAGGGCTAGGTTTAGAGCTAGGGTTAAGGTTATAGTTAGGGTTAGGGCAAGGCTAAGACTAGGGTTAGACCTGGGCTAGGATTAGGGTTTGGGTTAGAATTAGGGTTAAGTCTAGGGTAAGGTTTAGGGTTGGGGTTAGAGGTACTGTTAGGGCTATGGTTAGGATTAGGACTAGGGCTAGTGTTAGGTAAATGTTAGGGTTAGGGTTATACTAGGGCAAGGGCAAGGGCTGGGGCTAGGGTTAGGGTTAGGTTTAGGTTTAGGGTTAGGGTTATACTAGGGCAAGGGCAAGGGCTGGGGCTAGGGTTAGGGTTAGGTTTAGGTTTAGTGTTATGTTTATGGCTGGGGATACAGTTAGTGTTAAGGCTAGGGTTAGGTTCATGGTTGGGGTTTGGGTTAGGCTAGGGTTAGGGCAAGTGTTATGGTTAGTATTAGGGTTAGGACTAGGGTTAGGTTTAGGGATTTGGCGTAGTAGGAGGGTTGGGGTTTGGGTTAGGGTTAGATTTAGGGAAGGGTTAGCTTTAGGATTAGGGTTAGGGTTAGGGTTAGGCTAGGGTTACAGCTCTGGCTTGGCTTAATCTTAAGGGTAGAGTTAAGATTATGGCTAGGGTTCGGGTTAGGGTTAAGTTAGGGCTAGGGTTAGGATTGTGTTTAGGGTTAGTTATAGGGATAGGGTTAATGTTATGACTAGGGTTAGAGTTAGGGTTATGGTTAGGTTTTGGATTAGGGCTGTGACTAGGGTTAGGGTTTGAATTAGGGTTAAACTTAAGACAGGCCTAGTTGTAGGGTTAGTGTTTCAGCCAAGCTTATAACATTGGTTGGGGCAAGGGTTATGGCTAGGGTTAGGATTAAGTTTAGGGTTTGACTTATGTCTAGAACTAGGGTTAGGGCAGGGATGTCAAACTCATTTTTACTGGAGACCACAGGCCGAATGTAATTTCAATTTTTTAACAGTTAAGGAGTAGTTACATTTATACAGTCCTAAAACTGTTTTGGCTCTCTGAAGGCAACTGCAAGGCTGATGTGGACACTGGTGAAAATGAGTATGACACCTGGGGTTAGGGTTATGTTTAGGGATAGGGCTAGGGTTAGGTTTGGGGTCAGGTTAGGGTTGGGCTAGGGCCAGCGTTATGGTAGGGTTAGGGTTTGAATAGGGTTAGGGTTAGTGTTAGTGTCAGGGTTAGAGCTAGGGCTATGTTTAGGGGTAGGGCTAGGACTAGGATTAGGTTTATGGTTAGGTTTATGGCTAGGGTTAGGACTAGGTTAGGGTTAGGTCCAGGGTTAGGTTTTGGTTTAATTTAGTGTTAGGGTTAGGGTTAGGTTTAGGGTTAGGGCTAGGGTTAGGGATAGGGTGAAGGCTAAGGCTAGTAGTAAAGGTTAGGTTTGGGATTATGGCCAGGGTTAGGTTTGGGTTGGGTTTAGTGTTAGATGAGGTTTAGGGATAGGGTTAGGCTTAGGGATAGGATTAGGGTAATGGTTAAGGTTAGGGTTACACTAGCGCTAGGCTTAGAGTTAGGGTTAGGACTATTGTTAGGGTTAGGATTATTTTTAGGATAAGGCCAGGGTTAGCTTTGGTGTTAGACTTGGGGTTAGGTTTGGTGTTAGTGTCAAGGTTAGGGTTAGTATTAGGGTTAGTGTTATGGTTAGGGCTAGGGCTAAGCCTAAGGCTTAGTCCTGGGCTAGGGTTAGGGTTAGGATTAGGGCTATGTTTAGGGTTAGGCTGAAGTATAGGGTTAGGGCTAGGGCCAGGTTTAGGGTTAGGGTTAGGGCTAAGGGTAAGGTTAGGGAAAAGTTTAATGTTAGGGCTAGGGCTATGGTTGCATTTAGGGTTATGGTTAAAATTAGTGTTAGGGCTTGGCCAAGGTCTAAGATTAAGGCTAGGGCTATGGCTAGGGTTAAGGCTGTAGGTAGGGCTAGGTTTAGGTTAGGGTTAGATTTATGGTTATAGTTAGTTTTAGGGTTAGACTTATGGCCAGGGTTAGGTTTAGGGTTAGGTTTAGTGTTAGGGTTAGCCTTAGGGCTAGGATTAGTGTTACTGTTAGGTTTTGGGATAAGGCTAGGGTTAGCACTAGCGTTAGGACAATGAGTGTTAGGACTAGGACTCTGATTAGGCTGGATATAGGTCTAGGTTTAGGTTAGGGTTAGGATTATGGATAGGGCTTTGGTTAGTGTTAGGGCTATGGTTAGGTTTAGGGTTAGGGTTAGTGTTAGGGGTAGGGCTAGTGTTATGATTAGTGTTAGGGTTATGGTTACGGTTAGTGCTAGGGTTAGAGTTAGGCTTTGTGTTACGGCAAGGCCCAGAGTTCAGTATAGGGTTAAGGCTAGAGTTAGATTTAGGGTTAGAGTTCTGTTTAGGAGTAGGGCTAGGGATAGGGTTAGGGTTTGGTTTAAGTTTAGGGTTAGGGTTAGTGTTAGGGCTAGGTTTTGAACTAGGCCTAGGCTAAGGCTAGGATTAAGGCTAAACTTAGGTTAGTGTTATGGTCAGGGGTAGAGCTAAGGTTAGGTTTAATGTTATTCTTACGGTTAGGGCTAGGATAAGAGTTACAGTTAGGGTTAGCATTAGGGAGATGCCCATGTTTAAGGTAAGGGATAGGGCTAGGAATAGGGTTACTGTTAGATTTAGTGTTTATTTTAAGGGTAGGGCTGTGGCTAGTGTTATGGTTAGATTTAGGGTTAGTGCTATGGCAAGGATTAAGTTTAGAGTTAGGGTTAGGGTTAGGATTAGAGTTAGGGTTAGGTTTAGGTTTATATTTTCTGTTAGGTTTAGAATTAATGCTAGGGCTAGGTCTAGGGTTAGGATTAGGGTTAGGGACAGGGCCAGGATTAGTTTTGAGGATAGGTTTTGGACTCTGCAGCTTTAAAAAGGATACAAGTGAATTTGAATGTAATACTCAATTCTCTGTACTCCAAGAGCATTTTCTTCTGATAATACAGAAGCGAGGATTTTGAATCAATCAGAACACTCAGCAATCACAATACTTTGTACAGAGAATTTTTGGGGAAATCACAACTGCAGCTTTCAAAATGACTCACAGAAGTAGTCATTTCTCTAGGAGATGTACACTAACTGCTGTTCTACCAGGTCATAACTGCTCCTTCTGGCACTTCCCCTGATGCAGTCTCTCTGAAACCTCATGACTACAGTTGTAAAGTTTGGAAGCCAAAGAACTCCTGAGGTCACTTTTCTGAAGGCAAATGAGTGTGAGGATGTGTAGAATATGGCATGCTTGACATAGTGTTGACATCTATACCACGGTTTGCACCAACATTTCCTTCATGAGAAAAGTGTGGTGTAACCAAGACAGGCTTGCGCAGTCCACTACCACAATTGGACTCTGCAGGTTTGAAAATGCTCCGAGTGAATATGAATGTTGCAGTGAAGGCTCTGTGGTCCATGGACATTTTCCTATGATAATACAGTAACTAGAAGTTAGAAACCACCCAAAAACTGAGAAATCACAATATTTTCTACAAAGTAGTTTTCAGGAAATCTCAACTGCAACTTTCCTCATGAGTCCCAGAAGTAGTCATTTGACGAGGAGATGTACACTAACTGGTGTTGTATGAGATCATAACTGCTGTTTTCGACACTTCCTCTATGATGGTTTCTCCATACCTGGATCAATATAGCTGTAAAGTTTGTTAGCCAAAGAACTACTGAGGTCACTTCTCCGAGGGCAAATGAGTGCCAGGAAGCATAGGGTATGGTGTGCTTCACATAGAGTTGGCATCTACAACAAGGTTTTTACCAATGTTTCTCTCCCGGAGAAAAGCGTGGCCCAATTGATACACATTTGTGTACTCCACTACCACAACTGGGCTCTGCAGGTTTAAAAATCATCCAAGTGAATTTGAATGTAACACTCAATTCTCTCTGCAACAAGGTCATTTTCCTCTGATAATACAGTAGTGAGGAGTTGAAATGGGCCAAAACACTCAGCAATCACAATACTATGTACCAAGTAGTTTTCAGTAAATTGCTCGTGCAGCTTTTATAATGTCTCCCAGAAGTAGTCCTTTGACTAGGAGATGCACCCTAACTTGTATTGTACAAGGTCATAACTGCTGTTTTTGGCATTTCCCCTACTACAGTTTCTCTGAAACCTCATCATGACAGTTGTAAACTTTGATAGCTGAGCAACTCCTGGGTTCACTTTTCTGAGCGCAAATGAGTGTCAGGATGGGAAGGATATGGTGTGTTGGACATAGTGTTGGACATTTACACCACGGTTTGTGCCAAAGTTTCTTTCTGGGAGAAAAGTGTGCCACCAAGACAGGCTTTTGCAGTCCACTATTTAAATTAGACTCTGCAGATATCAAAATTTTCCAAATGAATATGAATGTAACATGTCACTCTCTACGCTAAAAGGGCATTTTCCTCTGATAATACAATAGCGAGAAGCTTCAACCGGCAAATACACTCAGCACTCACAATACTTTGTATGATGTATTTTTTGGAAAATCTCAATGGCAGCTTTCATAATGACTCGCAAAAGTAGTCATTTGACTAGGAAATGTACTCTAACTGGTGTTGTATGAGATCATAACTGCTGTTTTTGGCACTTCCTCTATGACAGTTTCTCTGTACCTGGATCAATATAGTTGTAAAGTTTGTTAGCCAATGAACTCCTGAGGTCACTTTTCCAAGGGCAAATGAGTGTCTGGATGGGAAGGATATGGTGTGCTGGGCATAGTGTTGGCATCTACACCATGGTTTAGGCAAAGTTTCTTTCTAGGAGAAAAGCATGGTGCAACTGAGAGAAGCTAATGCAGTCCACTACTCAATAGGACTGTGCTTGTTTCAAAATGCTCCAAGTGAATTTGAATGTAACACTCCACTCTCTGTGCCCTAAGGGCATTTTCCTCTGATAATACAGTAGCCAGGAGTATGAACTGGACAAAACACTTAGGAATCACAATACTTTGTACCAAGTATTTTTTGGGAAATCTCAACTGCAGACTTCATAATGAATCACAGAAGGAGTCATTTGACGAGGAGATGTACACTAACTGGTGTTGTACGAGATCATAACTGTTGTTTTCGGCACATCCTATGGAAGTGTTTCTCTGATACCTGCTGACTACAGTTGTGAAATTTTGTAGCCAAGGAAGTGCTTAGCTCACTTTTCCAAGGAAAAATGAGTTCCAAGATGTACAGCATACAGTGTGCCTGATATAGTGTTGACATCTACACCACTGTTTTTGCAAATGTTTTCTTCCTGGAGAAAAGTATGGCACAACCAAGACATGCTTTTCCAGTTCACTACCACATTTGGACTCTGCAGGTTTGAGAATGTTCCAAGTGAATGTGAACATTACAGTGCAGTCTCTGTGGTCCATGGACATTTTCCTATGATAATACAGTAGCTAGAAGATAGAACCCAACTGATCACTCAGAAATCATGATATTTTGTAAGAAGTAGTTTTGAGGAAATCTCAACTGCAAAATTCTTCATGACTCCCACAGGTAGTCATTTGATGAAGAGATGTACATTAACTGGTGTTGTATGAGGTCATAACTGCTGTCTTCGACATTTCCCCTGCTACAGTTTCTCTGAAACCTCATTGCTACAGTTGTAAAGTTTGGTAGCCAAAGAACTCCTGAGGTCATTTTTCCAAGGGCAAAACAGTACAAGGATGCATAGGATATGCCATGCCTTACATAGTGTTGGCATCTATACCACGGTTTTTGCCAACATTTCTTTCCAGGACAAAAGTGAGCTGCCACTGAGACAGGTTAGAACAGTCCACTACCACAATTGGACCCTACAGGTTTGAGAATGCTCCAAGTGAATATGAACGTCACAGTGCAGTCTCTGTGGACCATAGGCATTTTCCTATGATAATACAGTAGGGAGGAGTTTCAACTTGGCAAAAACACTCAGCAATCACATTACTTTGTATGAAGTACCTTTTGGGAAATCTCAAAGGCATCTTTAATATTGATTCCAAGCAGTAATCACTTGACAAGGAGATGTACACTAACTGGTGTTGTATGAGGTCATAACTGCTGTTTTCTGAATTTACCCTGTTACAGTTTCTCTGAAATCTCATCACTACAGTTGTAAACTTTGGTTGCCAAAGAACCCCAGAGGTCACTTTTTCTAGTGCAAATGAGTGACAGGATGGGAAAGATGTGGAGTGCTGGACACAGTTGGCATCTACACCACAGGTTTTGTGAACGTTTCCTTCCAGAAGAAAAGCGTGGCACAACCAAGACAGGCTCTTGCATGCCACTACCCCAATCAAACTCTGCAGGTTTCAGAATGCTGCAACTGAATATGAACGTTACACTGCAGTCTGTGTGGTCCATGGACATTTTCCTATGATAATGCAATAGCTAGAAGTCAGAACCTAACCGATCAGCCAGAAATCATATTTTGTACGAAGTAGCTTTGAGGAAATCTCAACTGCAACTTTCCTCATGACTGCCAGAAGTAGTCATTTGATGAGGAGATGTATGGTAACTGGTGTTGTACGAGGTCATAACTGCTATTTTCTGAATTTCCCCTGCTATAGTGTCTCTTAAACATCATTGCTACAGTTGTAAAGTTTGGTAGCCAAAGAACTCCTGAGGTGACTTTTCCAAGGGCAAACGAGTGCCAAGACACGTAGCATACAGTATGCCTTACGTAGTGTTGGCATCTGCTAGACGGTTTTTGGCAACGTTTCCTTCCCAGAGAAAAGCATGCCGACACAGACTGGCTTGTGCAGTCCACTACCACAATTGAACCCTTCAGTTTTGAGAAGGCTCCAAGTTAATAAAATGTCACATTGCGGTGTCTGTGGTCCATGGGCATTTTTCTATAATCATACAGTAGCTAGAAGTTAGAACCCAACCAAACAGTCTGAAATCACAATATTTTGTATAAAGTAGTATTCAGGAAATCTCAACTGCAACTTTCCTCATGACACCTAGAAGTAGTCATTTCACGAGGAGATGTACACTAAGTGACGTGGTAAGAGGTCATTACTGCTGTTTTTGGCACTATCTATGGGAGTGTTTGTGTGATACCTGATGTCGACAGTTATGAAGTTTGGTAGCCAAAGAACTCTTGAGGTGAGTTTTCCAAGGGCAAACGAGTGCCAGGATGTGTAGGATACAGCATGCCTGACATAGTGTTGGCATCCATAATACAGTTTTGCTGACCTTTCCTTCCCAGAGAAAAGCATGGAGTCACCGAGACAGGCTTGTGAATTCCACTACTAAACTGGACTCTGTAGGTTTGAGAATTGTCCAAGTGAATATGAATGTTGTAGTTCTGTCTCTGTGGTCCATGGGCATTTTCCTATGATAATACAGTAGCTAGAAGTTGGAACCCAACCGATCACCTTGAAATCACCATGTTTTGTACAAAGTAGTTTTCAGGAAATCTCAATGGCAATGGCAACTTTCCTCCTGACTCCCAGAAGCAGTCATTTGATGAGATGTACACTAACTGGTGTTGTACGAGGTCATAACTGCTGTTTTCTGGATTTGCCACAGTGTCTCAGAAACCTCATCGCTACAGTTGTAAGGTTTGGTGGCCAAAGGGCTTCTGAGGTGCCCGGGCATGCTGGCGGCTGGTGAGCCGCAGTGCTCGTGAAAGTTTTTCTGCCCTGGGAAGAGCGCGTTGGCAGTCCCAAAGGCTGTTGCACTGCTTGCAGCACAGATAGATGGCCCCTGACTTGTGGAGCATCCCGGGTGCATTGGGGTGTCATGGTGCACTCTCAGGGGCCCAAAGGCACTTTCAGGGGTGCCCAGGGCGTCACGGAATGAGCGCCGCCCACAGGCTCAGTAGGCAGCAAATTTGGTACGAACACGTTCTGGGGCCCTCAGGGGTGCAGCTTTCACCTGGATGGACCGCCGTGGTCACTTTCCTGGGAGGTGTGCACTGGTGCCCCAGGAGCTCCTCAGCGCCATTTGCAGCACTCCCGCAATGGTCATTTCGCCCGAGCGGGGTCACTATCATTGCAACGGGGGAGCCACCCCTGGACGGGTCGGGCACCTTTTCCATGGAGCAGCGAGTACCTCGGGGCGATACCCCGGGCGCCCTGGGAATGCTGGCTGCCGGTAGGCCACAGCGGTTTTTCTGCCCCTATAAGAGCACATTGGCAGGCTCAAAGGCTGCTGCAGGGCCCACGGCGCAGATCCAGGGCCCCCGACCTGCGGAGCGTTCGGGTACATTGGAGCGCCACGAGGTGCTCACGGGGGGCCAGGGGCACCTTCCTGAGGCGCCAGGGAGATGGGGACCTGGAGCCACCCAAAGGCTCAGGGGGCTGCAAATTGCCCACCAAGGCAATCCGGGGCGCTCTGGGTGCAGCTTTCGTCCAGACAGGCTGCGGTGGGCACACTGGAGATGCGCACTAGTGCCGAAGGAGCTCCTCCGCGCTGGGACACCCGCAGCAGCCATGATGCCCGGTTGCAACGGGGACCGCCCCGGGACGGGTCGGGTATAGTATCAGGAGGCAGCAAGTGCCCGGCGGAGCTGCTCTTGGCGCCCCGGGCATGCTGGAGGCTGATACACCGCAGCGATCGGGAGGGTTTTTCTGCTCCTGGAACAGCGCATTGACAGCCACAAAGGCTGCTGCGGTGCTGGCCGCCCAGGTCGACGACCCCGGGCTTGCAGAGCATTCTGGGTGCCTCGGAGAGCCACCAGGCACTCTCGGAGAGCCTGAGGCACCTCCCGTGGGAACCCCGGCGGTGGGGACGGTCACTACCCAAAGGAACAGGAGGCAGCAAATCGCGCCCCAAGACGTTCCTGGGCCCTCCTGGGTGCAGTTCCTCCCCCGGAGGGGCCGCGGTCGGCACCCCACCCCGGGAGGTGCACCCAGGAGCCCTAAGAGCTCCTGGTTGTCCTCTGCGGCTCGCCCGCAGCGGCCATTTGGCCCGAGTGCGGTCACTGCCACTGCAAGGACTTGTGGCCCCGGGACGGCTCGGGCACCTTCTCCGGCCGCCGGGGTGTGCCCAGGGACACTGCCACAGTCCCCCGGGGCATGCTGGTGGCAGGGGCGCCATAGCACGCGAGAGTGTTTTTCTGCCGCTGAAAATGCGCATGGTGTCGTGCAAGGGTGGCGGCCCTGCCTGCAGCACAGGTCATCAGCCCCCTGCCTGGGGAGCCTCCCGGGGGCTGGGGAATGTCTGGGGGCCCAGCCCCGGTCTCCCCCGGCATGCTGGCTGCAGGGGCCACGAAGCCTGCGAGAGCATTTTTCTGGCGCTGAAAATGCGCACGGGGTGGTGCCACGGCGGCGGCCCTGCCCTCAGCGCACTTCATCGACCACCGGCCTGCGGAGAGCCGGGGACCCTGCCCCAGTCTTCCCAAACATCCTGGTGGCCAGTGTGCCAGAGCGCTATATAGCGTTATGCTGACGCTGAAAATGCACACGGGGTAGTGCAACGGCGGTGGTCCTTCCCGCAGCGCAGTTCATCGTCCAATGGCCTGCGGAGTGTCCCGGGGGCCAGTAAGTGCCCGGTGGCCTTGATCCAGTCTCCCAGGGCATGCTGGCGACCTGGGCGCCACATCGCAGAGAGCGTTTTCTGCCTCTGAAAATGCACATGGGGTGGTGCAACTGTAGCGGCCCTGCCCGCAGTGCAGGTGGTCTAACCCCGGCCTGGGGAGACTCCTGGGGACCAGGCAGTGCCCAGGGGCCCTGCCCCAGTTTCCCTGGGCATGCTGGTGGACGGGGCGCCACAGCGCTAGATAGCGTTATGCTGCCACTGAAAATATGCACGGGGTGGTGCAATGGCGGTGGCCCTGCCCACAGCGCAGGTCGTTGGCCAACAGCCTGCAGAGTCTCCCGGGGGATGGGGAGTGTCCGGGGTCCCTGCCCCAATCTCCCCGGGCATGCTGGTGGCTGGGACGCCACAGAGCACCATAGCAATTTTCAGCCGCTGAAAATGAGCACAGAGTTGTGCAACGGCGGCGACCCTGCCTGCAGAGCAGGTTGTTGACCACAGGCCTGGGGAGCCTCCCGGGGGCCGGGGAGTGTCCAGAGGCCCTGCCCCAGTCTTGCAGGGCATGCTGGTGCCCGGGGCGTCTCAGCGCACAATAGCGTTTTTCTTCTGCTGTGAATGCGGAAGGGGTGGTGCAACGGAGGAGCCCCTGCCCAAAGTGCAGGATGTCTACCACCAGCCTTAGGAGCCTCCCGGGGGCCAGGGAGTGTCTGGAGGCCCTGCCC
>VMDR010025211.1:0-14611 GCA_007922815.1 Macrotus californicus | reverse complement strand
TTATCTGCCCTTCGATTCTAAATGATAGCTTTGTTGGATAGGATAATTTGGGTTGGAGATCCTCGCTTTTCATCATTTTGAATACTTCTTGCCAGTCCCTTCTAGTCTTCAAAGTTTCTTTTGAGAAATCAACTGACTGTCTTATGCAGGTAATTATCTGCCTTTCTCTTGCTGCTTTTAAGATTCTCTATCTTTAACCTTTGGCATTTTAATCATGATGTGTCTTGGTGTCATTCTCTTTGGGCCTATCTTGTTTGGGACTAACTCTCTGTGCTTCCTGGACCTGTATGTCTATTTCCTTCACTGAATTAGGGAAGTCTTCTTTTATTATTTTTTTCAAGTCTGTTTCCAATTTCTTGCTCTTTCTCTTCTACTTCTGGTACCCCTATGATGTGAATGTTGGAATGCTTGAAGTTGTCCCAAAGGCTCCTTACACTATACTCGGCTTTTTGGTTCTTTTTTTTTCTTGCTGTACTGATTGGATGTCTTTTTCATCTTTATGTTCCAAATTTTGATTTGATTCTTGGCTTCATCCTCTCATCTATTGATTCCCTGTAATTTGTTCTTTATTTCAATCAGTGTATCCTCCATTTCTGATTGGATCATTTTTATGCTGTTGAAGTGCCCACTGAGTTCCTTGAACATCCTTATAACCAGTGTTTTGAACTCTGCCTCTAAGCAATGATAGATTGCTTATTTCCACTTTCTTTAGTTCTTTTTCTGGGGTTTTGTTATGTTCTTTCATTTGGGCCATATTTCTTTGTCTCCTCATTTTCGTAGACCCCCTGTGTTTGTTTCTACATATTAGGTGGGGCTGCTATGTCTCCCAGGCTTGGTAGTGTGGCCTAATATAGTAGGTGTCATTTAGGGTTCAGTGGTACAGCCTCCCCTGTGTCTCAAGCTGGGTACTTGAGGTGTGCCCTCCATGGGGATTGAGTACTTCCTCCTCTTGTAGTTGAGACTTAATTGCTATCAGCAGGTCAATGGGAGGGATTTACCCAGTCCAGACCACTGGTAGGACTGGCTGTGACCCGTGGTCAGCAATCACCTACCTTCATGGTTTATAGAGGTGGTTGGGTGGTGGTGCTCCAATATGGTCTGTGACTGTCTGCTGGATGCACAAGCTCTGGAGTTTTCCAGGTGGTGCCATGGTTAGCCTCTATCTGTGTTATGTGTGGGGCTCCTTGGCATATATTATAAAGTGATCTGCAGATGGCTGCTGCTTGTGCTGGGCCTGGGGCCCCTCAATGAGAGGTATGGGGGTTGGGCTCAGCTGTTGCTTTCTGAGCATATTTAGACAGATCTGAAGCCTGTGCCTAGCCCAGTCATTCATATGGAAAAGCCACTATTACCATCTTGGGTGGGCCTATAAGTTGGATGGGGCAGACCCTTAGGTATACATCAGGGCGAGGCTTACCCTGTGAGCCAGGTTGGTGGAGACTTGGATATGGTGCTACCATACTGTGGCTTTGTGTGGTGGAGTGTTCAGAAAAGGAACAATACCACTATTTGCAATTTTGTCTGGGATGAAGCAGTCCCCAGCTCTCATCCTGATGCCAGACACTTCAGTTTCTCCCCATATGCCACTGGTGCCCTTCAAGGTGCTGACCCAGTGCTAGAGCCCAGCAGGAGTGAGTCTGAATAAGTCTGAGGAGACACCTGAGAATCCTGCAGTTTCTTATGCTGACCTAAGTCCCACTGGCTTTTTCCAGCTAGAAGTTATGGGGACTTATCTTCCTAGCATTGGAACCCTGGGCTGGGTGGTCTTGTGTGAGGTTGGGATCTCTCACTCCTGAGATATCCCTCCATTTTATATCTACCACACATGGGTTTGGGATCAGCCCATTCCATGTCTCTGCCACTGTCCTTCCTCCCCATCTGGATGAATGTGGTTTCTTTAATTCCTGAGTTGTTGGACTTCCATATGGCTCAATTTTCTGATGGTTCTGAGTGATATTTGTTCGGTAGTTTAGCTGTGATTTTGCTGTTGTTGTGCAAGAAGGTGAGCCTTGTATACCTACACCTCCATGTTGACCAGAAGTCTAGATGCTTTCAATGTAAGAAATATTGAATTTGTTATTTGGTGCTTTTCTTTCCTTTATTTTCTCCTTTCATTTTTCTGCAACTTCTTTATTTGAATATTAGACTTCTTTGAACAAATCTCCAATCTTCTTTTCCCTGTTATCTATTTCTTTATTTCAGATGTACATTATAGATTTCCTACATATCTTCTAATCCATTTTCTAAGTTTTTCATTTCTGCAAACATTTTTTACAAGAGCTCTTTCTTATTCTTTGATTGCTCCCTTTATTTATATATTCTGTTCATATTTTATGAGTAATGCACTTTCCCTCTCTGACTATATAAATGGTAGTTTTTTGAAGTTTTTACCTCCTTGCATTGTTGATTACTTGCTGCTTTTTTTGTTTTTCTCTGTCTTTCACATTAGAAGTTTTCTTTAGTTGTCTGGGGTGCCTTGACTGTCTGTTCATGTTTAAGGTAGTAGTACTAAAGAACTGATGGAACGTTCTGAAAGAGTTGGGTACGTTCTGCATTGTGGACAGTAGGCTTGATGGTGGAGAGCAGGTTGGACTATTCCTCTAGGGAATTCTTGATGTCAATATTTTTAGATCTTTTTCTTTAGGCTGGCCAGGGTTTCTGGGGAAGATGCCTACACTCCTACCTGGAAGGTATAACCCTGACTGCCAGTTTTCTAGTGGCAGAGTTAGGGGAGAGGGCTGAAGGTTTCAATATTTGGTATGAAATATTCCTTTATCTTCTTGAATTCAGCATGGCACACCTCCAGTGACTGTGTTGGTGTCTTCTAGGGCAATAATTTTTTTTCACTCTGAAGACTATAAATTTCCTGTCTTCCAATACCGCAATGCACGGTGACCCCTATCTGCTGGAGACCAGAGGCCATCTTGGAGTCTGACTTTTTTTAAAAGTATATTTTAAAGATTATGCTATTACAGTTGTCCCATTCCCCCCCCCCTTTATTCCCCTCTGCCCTGCACACCCCTTCCCAACCACCTCCCCCCACCTTAGTTCATGTCCATGGGTCATGCATATAAGTTCTTTGGTTTCTACATTTCCTATACTATTGTTAACCTTCCCCTGTCTATTTTGTACCTACCATTTATGCTTCTTATTCCCTTTACCTTCCCCCATTCTCCCCACTCTCCCTCCCCACTGGTAACCCTCCATATGGTCTCCATTTCTCTGATTTTGTTCCTGTTCTGGTTGTTCGCTTAGCTTGTTTTTGTTTTTGTTTTAGGTTCAGTTGTTGATAGTTGTGAGTTTGTTGTCATTTTACTGTTCATAGTTTTTGGTCTTCTTTTCCTTAGATAAGTCCCTTTAACATTTCATATAATAAGGGCTTGGTCATGATGAACTCCTTGAACTTTACCTTATCTGGGAAGCACTTTATCTGCCCTTCCATTCTAAATGATAGCTTTGCTGGATAGAGTAATCTTGGGTGTAGGTCCTTGCCTTTCATGACTTGGAATACTTCTTGCCAGCCCCTTCTTGCCTGTAAGGTTTCTTTGGAGAAATCAGCTGACAGTCTAATGGGAACTCTTTTGTAGATAACCATCTTCTTTTCTCTCGCTGCTTTTAAGATTCTCTCCTTATCTTTAATCTTGGCTAATATAATTATGATATGCCTTGGTGTGTGCTTCACTGGGTCCAAATTCTTTGGGACTCTCTGAGCTTCCTGGACTTCCTGGAAGTCTATTTCCTTTGCCAAGTTGGGGAAGTTCTCTTTCATTATTTTTTCAATTAAGTTTTCAATTTCTTGCTCTTCTTCTTCTGCTGGCACTCCTATGATTTGGATGTTGGAACATTTAAAGTTGTCCTGAGGGTTCCTAAGCCTCTCCTCATTTTTTTGAATTCTTGTTTCTTCATTGTGTTCTGACTGAATGTTTATTTCTTCCTTCTAGTCTAAACCATTGATTTGAGTCCTGGTTTCCTTCCCTTCACTGTTAGTTCCCTATGCATTTTCCTTTAATTCATTTTTTATAAACTTCACTCTTTCCTCTAATTTGCAACCATACTCAATCAATTCTGTGAGCATCCTGATTACCAGTGTTTTGAACTGTGCATCTGATAGGTTCACTATCTCTTCATTGCCTAGTTGTATTTTTCTGGAGCTTTGATCTGTTCTTTCATTTCGGCCACTTTTTTTTTTTGTCTTGGCGCACCTGTTAGGTACTAAGTGGGAGAGCCTTAGGTATTCGCCAGAACAGTGCAAACTAGGTCACTGTGTTTTGGTGCTGTATGTGGGGGAATGGTCTGAGGGGGAACAGTGCCACTGGCTCTGCTCTTGCCAGCTTTCAGTCACTTCCTCTGTTACCCACAAGCAAATCAGTCCCTTCTGGTGTTGATTCTCAGGAGGTTGGGTTCCTGTACCCCATTGTGGGTCTCTCCAATGAACTCCCCTGAGAGGCTGGGAATTTCTCCCACTTCTGGAACCCCCACAGGTTTTTTCAGTCAGAGGTTTTGAGGCTTTATTTCCCTGCACTGGAAACCTGGGTTGCACAGTCTGTCTCGCTCCCCAGTTGTTCCTCCCAGTTTATCCACATGCAAATGTGAGACCACCTGATCTGTCAGCTGCCCCCTCACCCAGTCCATGAGCCACTGCCTTACCTGCCCCAGTCCTCCAGCTGCTGCCTTGCTGAGAGTCCTCTCAACCCTGGCTGCCTGTTTCTTCCCATCCTATCCATCTGGATAAATGTTTCTTCTTTTACACCTTGGTTGTCAGACTTCCATACAGTTTAATTTTCTGGCAGTTCTGGTTGTTTTTTGTTTTTAAACTTGTTGTTGTCCTTCTTGTGGTTGTGCAAGGAGGCAAAATGTATTTACCTATGCCTCCATCTTGGCCAGAAGGCAGAGTCTGCCTTTTTTATATAAGTGCTCAAATGATCCTTCTCTTCGTAAACCTGCCTTCACTCAAACTTCCAACTGCATCAGAATCTGATGCCATTACTTCCAGAATATTTGAGTGGGGATATGGGATATGAATTGGTTGGCTTCTTAGCTTTCTTCACTGTTGGTTTAGGGTTTCTTTTTCTTGACTTTGTTAAATTGTCTCTACTCATTCACCAGTTTTCTCACTTCCGAAATTTTCTGTTATCTCCTTGTCTGTTTGGTTCACATTCACAGGTTTTAATGGCTTTAAAAATCTCTTCAGTGTTGTCTTGGTGGATTCACAAGAGAGCAGGGGTAAATGAATGTTTCCAATCTACTACCTTTATCCAGGTATTCCTACTCAATTTTCAAGTAACGCTTCCAATCACACTTCCGCCTTTACTGAAACTGCTCCAGCAGGAGAACTGATGAGTCTGGACTCAGCAGGACTTGTCTGATCCAGGGCATTTGAAATTAATTATTTCTATCATCCTTAAAACCACTCCCCTATCCAGGTTTGCAATTCTCTTACTCTTGAATCCCTACTTCTCTTCCTTCTAGGTCCTTTGTGGGCTTCTCTGTTTTGGTCCATGCTTTCATTGTTGCTGTGCCCTAACTTTCTTCCTTCTGTGTTTACTATTTTGACTTTTCTGCCTGCCCAGGGTCCTAGGACTCTGTTTCGTGGCTTCACTACATCCTTGCTATGAGAGATTCATGAATTTCTATCGTTGTTTTCTCCTGAGCTCTAGTTCTCGGTATCCAACTCTCTTCTAGATTTTCTCACCTCAACTTCAACATGCCCACAACTAAGCTCATCTTTCCTCCAACTCTGTTTCTTCTTATCTTTTCTCTACATTTAGTGAATGATATCATATCCCTCAGTAACTTCAAATAGGAATTTCGTTACGACTCACATTAAAATAAGCAATATCAAAATCATTGGATTCTGACAGCCCTATGTCTGAGTTCTGTCTATTTTCTTCATATTATGTGTGTGGGCGCATGCATGCACTCATGCCCTATTCCTCTAGTTTTTTTAATGATTTCTCAGTCTCTAATCCATCCTTCATATTGCCATCAGAAAAATGACAGCATAGTTCTTTCTAAAAAGCAAAATGTATCATGACTTCCCCAGGTTTAGACTCTTGTCAGTTTATCTGTTTACCAAAGTTAAACATTTTCATTTGGACTAAGAGATTCTCCATAATCTGGTCTTTGCCTAGCAATACAGGTCTTGGTATGTTGGCTCACATGGCTCTCTTTCTTTCTGGAAAGCTCCTGTCCCAACCTGTAGATGCACCTCAGTCATCTTTCAAAATTCAGCTCAGTCGCTTCTTTTTTCCAATTTCCCATGTACACCCCTCACCCAAGGGAGAGTTAAATGTCCTGTCCTTTGTGAAATACACAGTATAGAGATTGGAGTGTGGGCTCTGGAGTTATACTTAGGTCTGTACTCTGTCTCTACCCTTATGACCTGTGAGATCTCAGTTACATTTCTTTATTTCCTCTGTGCCTCAGTTTCTTCATCAGTAAAACAGGGTTAGAACTTGTACCTACCACTTGGAGCTATGAATTTTAAAGGAAACAATCATGTAAAAGCAGAAGGTAAAAGAATTTAGAATAATTCCAGGCACATAAGCACTTTCTGAAGATTACTCATTATTTCTGCCCCCACTGTGTTCTAAATAAACCTTTATTATAATTCCTCTGGCACTTTCTGTCCTCATTTTATTGCACATATGTCTCTCTCTGTGATATTTTAAGCTTTTTGATGACAGGGACTATGTATGATTCACCTCTGGGTCCTCAGAGAATAGTGTTCTGTCTGGCATACCAGAATATTTCAATATACATTTGTGGCCGAATGAGTGTGAGAATAAGAGTGGAAAGCACATGTGCCATTTGTACTGTAGGGAAAAATTTGTGCTTCAGTGGAAAATTGTGCTTTGGTTAAAGCATTTCCTTTTGGGTTACCCAATTCAGAATTTATGGAGGTGTTAGGCCTTTTAATGCCTTTGATCTATCCTATAATTCTGTAAATTGTAGATAACTGATAGCAGTAAATAATGATTTTTGTTTGGGGAATGCAAATAAATTTAGCATTATAGAGATTCTATGACTCCTTTCCCTCACTATGGAGGTAGCTAACATGGCCCCTATTTGCACATTCATTTTAATATTCTTGATCTACAAATTGTCTTTGGAGTCTTCTTTAAAGTTCTTGTACCTTCTTATAAACTCCTTTATTAATGATGAATCAAATGAGATCTTTAACACATGTTCATTTGATATGTGCATAAGCATCATGACTTGACTTCTTAAATAATTCTTTGAGTGCCCCAAACTCATCTAATGATGATCTTGTATATTTTGAAATATTTTATGAGATGGTCTAAATAAGACACACTTTAGAGATGAAACCATCCTTCCTATGGGATATCAAGATTATCATTCGAGATTATTAAAACACATTAGTCATTCAGGGCCAAGTTTAAAATCTTTTATCTAATGGGAGGCCTGACTTCAGGATCTCTGTGTGAAAACTTGCCCAACTTTTCTAACAACTCATCCCCTCCTCTCATGAGGCAGAGAACAAAGACAATTTTTTAAAAGTATGTAGAGAATCATATGGGACCCTTATGGGGCTCGGGGCATATGGAATCAGAGATGTGAGAATAGTCTTGAGGATTATAGAAAGGAAGGTTTGGCAGAATAATAAAGGAAGGAAAATTACACCTTGAACACCCTTTCAATCTTTATCAAATTATAACTATTACAAAGATCATTTAACCATAAAAGAGTCTACCTTAATTGTATCCACTAACTTCTGGAAAAGAACAAAATATAAGTTACATCAAAGCTACTAAAGGAAAGCAGGTCAGTTTAGGACTAGCCAAACAGAAAACTCTCATTTGGACTAACTGAAGAAAACAGTCAGTCTGAGTCAGTGGCATACTTTATGTACAGCAAACTTCGACAAGAAATGAAAGTTTATGAAGGCCAAGTGTTACAGAGTAAGATCTTAACTTGCTTTGCTTTAATGAGCAAATCCAAGTCATTTGTAATCAACACATTAATTGTATGCAAATGTATGTGGTTAAATCTGTTCAGAAACAACAATTTTCCTTAATTAAATTAAGCTTTCTGGCCCCTTACATTTTGATTACATTATTCATTTGCTTCACAGAACAAATGTAAAATCTCTAATGATCAGCATATGAATTAGTGAGGTTTTGTTACAATACAGAAATCCAGATGAAGGACTAATCAAAGAAAGAAGAGAAAAGGGTGCTGCATTTCTCACGAGACAGTCTGTGTTTCATAAGTTTCTATTTCCCTCTTGTTTAAAGCTGTAACTATTGATGCTTATTATTTGAATGTCTGTTAGATTTAAAAAATTGCTCAGTGGTCAGTAGGCTCATCAAGTGTACAAGGTCAATAGCCATAGCAATGACAAGCACGATCACTTGTGGAAAATTTACGAAGGGCCAGTCCTGTGCCAAGCTCTTTATATGTAAACTCTCATAAGAACATTCTTCTTGTGAACAAAATAAAACATCTTTTCTCTCCCCCCCACACTCTTTTATGGCTGGCTCTTTATTTTTCCTATCAACGAAAACACATCTCGAGAGATACCTTCAAAATAGGTTCTTACTATTACTGACATTCCTGATACCTTGTCCTTTTCCTTCATGGCACTCATCATGATTTGTGAGTACAAACTGATTTGTTGCTTCATTTGCTTTGTGTTTATATCCTGCTAGACTGTAAACGCTACTAGAGTGCTGACCCCACTTGATCTATTGACTATCATAGATACCCAGAATCTAGCACCTTATAGGCACTTAAAAATATTTGTTGAATAGACAGAAGAGCAAAGTTTTCTAAGCTGGTAAAAAGCAGAGTCTTACTTTCAGGCTCAGGACTTTGTGAAGACAAAGCCCATGCTTTTGCCAAGAGCATTCGGCTGGCACTGCCTTCTCTTTGGAGTGCTCATCATCTCCCTCTTTTTGCCCTTTTTCCTCACCATCTCTCTGATGGGACATTCTTGTCTTCCCTGCAAGCTGAGCTGCTTTCTATGGTACTGTTTCTGGAAAAAAGTTGTGAAACTTTCATGCTTGAAAACGTTGTACTGTTCTGACGTCAGTGGACACTGTTTTCAGCCTGCTGTCTGTTAGCTTAATTGGAACCTGCCACCCTCTTGGGAGGGCCGGGTTGTGCAAGGTGACTTCACCATGGGCAATGCTAACATGAAAGCACTCAAAGCATGTCACTGGAGAAGGATTTTAGTTAAGAGATAAAAGGGATACAAAGAAGGATGCTGACAAGTTCGAATGTAGTTTTTGGTTTTGCTACTTTCACATTAGGTTAAAATATTGCAGCAGGTTTAATAAGAGGAAGCACTGGGTTTCGTGCCAAAACAACTAGAATGTCTAAAAAGAAATCTCTAATTATGGTGATGATGAGAAAAGGTTGGTGAGTTGGGGAGCAGTTGTTTCATTGATACAAAATGATTGCTTTTCAAAATCATACCCTCTCTTCTCTCAAGAAATTCCTTACAAAAAAAAATAATCAAAACATTTATTTGCTCTTCCATTCAGTCAATATTTGCTAGACAGTTTATGGCATGGGAGACATAAAGTTGAAGAAATATAGGCTCTGGTTACTTGCATGCCAGTAGAAAGAAAATACAAATAGACAACCACAACAGAAAATGCCTAAATTGAGCTATGGAATAAAAAGAACTATAAGACATGAGGACAAGAAAGAAATCTATTTTAAAAATATCTCATGTGTTGCCAAGGATGTGGAGAAAAGGGAACCCTAGTGCACTGTTGGTGGGAATGCAGACTGGTACAGCCGCTTTGAAAGCAATATGGAGTTTCCTCAAAAAATGAAAAATGGATCTGCCTTATGACCCAGCAGTTCCACTTCTGAGAATATATCCAAAGAAACCCAAACACTAATTTGAAAGAATATGCACCTCTATGTTCATTGCAGTATCAGTTATAAGAGCCAGAATTTGGAAATAGCCTAAGTACCCATCAGTAGATGAATTAAAAAAGATGAGTAGATAAAAAAGCGGTGGTACACTTACACAATGGAATACTACTTGACTGTATAAAAAAGAAGGAAATCTTACCTTTTGCGAGAGCATAGGTGGGCCTGGAGAGTATTGTGCTAAGTGAAACAAACCAGTTTGAGAAAGACAAGCACCATATGATTTCACTTATATGTGGAATTTAATGAACAAAACAAACCGACAAACTACAAAATAGTAATAGACTCATAGCCATAGGAAACAGACTGCCAGCTGTTAGAGGGGTGGGGGTGAGGGGCTGGGTAAAAGAGGTGAAGGGATTAAGGAAAAAAAAGAACCCCTCACAGACACAGACAACAGTACGGTGATTGCCAGAGAGAAAGTCGGGGGGCAAAGTATCCCTGTTCTAGAACGGATGCTCATAGAACTTTGTTTTCTTACATATATCCTGCCTGCATCATATCCTAAGATAGTTATGCTCATTTTCCGTATCCTGAAAAATTTCTTAAGTGTTTGATTGGGCCCCTGGTCATGACTTCCTTTCTATGTATTTAGGCTCTGTCTCTTCTCAGACAACACAGGGCTCATACCTTTCTGCTTCCCCTCTGATAGGAACCAAAGCAGATCTAAAACATCATCACCAGCCTAGTGCCGAGACCTGTTCAGTTATGTCTCCTCAGCTTTGAATTGAAACTCTAGATTTTAAAAAAGGTAACTTTCTGCATCATTCAAAGATCAAAAAAGAAATAAAAAAGATATACCATAAGAAGTCTTGCCCACATCCTGTCCCCATCCATTCCTTAACTTTAGATTATAATTATGTATACATTTTTGTAAGCTGCTTGAGAGTCTTTTTGAAACGTGATACAGCTATTAAAATTTTCACCATAGATTTTCCTTTGTTTCCCATTTAACACTTTAATATTTGAATGGATTTATTAATGAAGTTGATGTGTAATGTTTTTTTTATTGATATCTATTATATAAGATACAATTCCTAGTTACTGAAGCATTTGAGAGATATTTACCTAAGAGCCTATAGCAAGTTATTATCCAAGAAACCCTTGAGAATTCTAATCTCATAATTTTGTGAACGGAAATCTAGACACTCCTGCAGGTTGGTCTCTGACCCTGCTATAGTGGTGAGACCATTTTGCAGTTTGAATTCTGACTCTGTTTACCTGACCAAGTATACCCCCTGCATTGTCTGTTTCACTCCAGAACTCATCTTACCAGTTTATTTTGCAGACTCTAAGAGAAACTGGGGCACTGGCCCCTGATGTGTGAACCCTCTTACCTCACTGACCATGCTGTGACTCCAAGTGTTTGCTATACCCTCTGACGCTGTCTGTTGATCATAAGTCAACTGAAACTACCCATTGCTCCCATCTCACAACCCCACTGGCTGACCACTGAGTCAGAAGACCTCTGAAAGTCCAGTTGCCCCCACCAATTACAAAATGAACAGTAAGTTTATGGTCTTGTTTCACGAGCAACCCATCCCTTTGACTCTTATTTTTAAAACAACTAAAAATTTGCAAATCAGATCAGAATCAAATTATCTTTGATTCCCCAGAAGAGTCCTGTGGTACTCTCATTTTTACCCTACATTTCTATTTTTTTCCATTTTGAATGATAACTTTCTAAGCTGTAATCTGCATTTATGATTTCCTACAGGTTTTCATTGAATCAATGAAAAGTTTAATTCTGCATGATACAACCTCATAATCGTAACTGTCTATACGGTAAAAAAAAAAACCCTCCCATTTACTTAATATGGGATCAAATTTTCAGATCTCCCTGAAATTTCCAGTAGAACTATATGAGCCTGTTGTCCCAGCTTCCATATACTGAGTGCTTCCCTTTCTAGTGACACCTTAATAAGGGGCGTCAAACTCATTGTCACCGGGGGCCACATCAGCCTTGTAGTTAGTTGCCTTCAAAGGGCAGAATGGAATTTTAGGACTGTACAAATGTAACTATTCCTTAACTAGGGGCAAGGAGCTTGGCACTGCCGCCAGGTAGAGACAAGGTGCCGGGCCAGATAAAACAAGGTAGAGGGCTGGATTTGACCCACGGGCCTTGTTTTTGCCACCTGGGCCTTAAATAATTGTTTGAAGTAAATGACTTCACTTCCACATCTCTCAGTTCTTCTTCAACCCTTTCCATTTGGACTCTGTCCTCACCATGTGACTAAGACTGGTCTCTCATGGACAGCAGTAATCTCCATACCGCCAAGACCAATGGTGACTGAGAGTTCTCACCTTACTAGAACTTTCTGCACCACTTAGTTGCTGCCCGGCTTTCTCTCTAAGACAATTTTTTCCCTCAAGACACTTTTTCCCTTCTTGATTCCTGGACACTGCTAGTCTTACATACTTTCTCTATTTTTACACCTTAAATATTGATATGCTGCAGGAATTGGGCCAGGGTTCTGAGATTAACCGTCCATGCCTTCTTTTTAGGCAATCTCATCTAGTACTTTGGCTTTAAATATCTTCTATGTAGCAAGGATGCCCAGATTTATATCTCCATTTCTGACTTTTCCACTGAATTCCAGATTCATATACTCAGCTGTCCACCTAGCATCTCTTCTTGGGTATCTCATAGGTAATCTCAAGTCTAAGGTGTTCAAAGAACCTCTCCTCCCCCGCTCTCCTCCATCTTGGTAGACTCTCTGTCTGCCGTGTTTTTCACATTGCAATCTGGGTGGCCTCCATGTTCCTCTGTTTCTCTCACCCTCAATGTTGGTTTTACCCCTAATGCTATTGAATTCATTCACTTCACTTCTTCTACATGACTATCACTTTAGACTACCTACCATCATATGCTGCCTAAATCACTGCATCATGTCACTTTAACTGCTTAAAACCTGCTGTATTAATTTGTCAGGGCCATCATATGAAAGTTCCACAGACTTGGTGACTTAAACAAAAGAAATTAGTCTTACAGTTCTGAGATCAAGTTGTCAGTAGGCCTCTAACTTTGGCTTGTATGTGGCTGTCTTCTTCCTATGCCTTTGTATGGTCTTTCCCCTGTTTGTGTCCTAATTTCCTCTTATAAGGACCGTAATCTTATTGGATGAGGGTTCACATTAATGACTCCATTTTACCTCTTTAAAGACCGTTTGTCCAAATATAGACACATTTTATTTATTTACCTGTTACTTTATTATGCTAAGATCATTTTACATTAGCTTTATTCTCTTAACAAATTTTAAATGTGTAGTAATACGTTATTATTGAATATAGGCACAATATTGTAAAGCAGATCTCTAGAGCTTATTTATCTTACTTAACAGAAACTTTATACCTGTTGATAAATAACTCCTTATTTCCCCTTTCTTCAGACCCTGGTGACCACCATTCTGGTCTACCTTATTTCACTTAGCATAACGTCCTCAAAGTTTATCCATGTTGTCAACATATTACACAGTTTCTTTTTTAACAATGAATGGTATTTCCTTTTATATTTATACCAAATTTTCTTCATTTATTATCTACTGATCAAAATTTAGGTTGTTTCCCCATACTAGCTATTGTGAATAGTGCTTTGATGAACATGGGAGTGTAGATAGATATGTCAGTGAGGTCGTAATTTCAATTGTTGGAGATATATATACGCAGAAGTAGGACTGCTGGATCATATGGTAGTTCTATTTTTGATTTTTTGAGGAACTCTAATACTGCTTTTCATAGTGGCTGCACTGTTTTGCATTTCTACTGGCAATATACAAGGGTTCTAATTTCTCCACATCCTCACCAACACTTTTGAAAAAAAATAATAACCATCCTGATGAGTATAAGGTGATATCTCATTGTGGTTTTGACTTAATTTGCATTCCCTCATGATTAGTGACAATAAGCGTTTTTTCATATACCTCTTGGCCATTTGCATGTCTTCTTTGGAAAAATATCTAAGTCCTTAGCTCATTTTTAATCGAGTTATTGTTTCTTTGTTGTGTTCCATGAATTACTTACGTTTTGGATATTGATTCCTTATCAGTTATATGATTTACAAACATTTCTCTCATTCTGTAGATTATCTTTTCACTCTTGATTATTTTCTTTGCTGTACAGGAGGTTTCTAATTTGATGTAATCTCACCTGTTTCTTATTGTTTTTGTTGCCTGTGCTTTTGGGGTAACATTCATGAAATAATTGCCAAGACCAAGATCATAAAGATTTTCCTTTATGTTTTCTTCTAGTGGTTTTATAGTTTCAAGTGCTACACTTAAGTGTTTAATCCATTTTGAGTTGATTTTTGTGTGTAGTGTAAGATAAGGGTCCAGTTTCATTCTTTTACATGTGGATATCCAGTTTGCCAAACACCATTTGTTGAAGAGACAGTACTTTCCCCATTCTGTGTTCTTGGTGCCCATGCTGAAGATCAATTGAACATGTATGAATAAATTTATTTCTGGGCTCTCTATTCTGTTTCATTGGTCTATATATCTGTCTTTGTGCCAGTGCCACATTGTTTTGATTACTGTAGCTTTATAATATATTTTGAAATCAGAAAGTGTGATGCTTCTAGGTTTGTTCTTCTTTCTCAGGACTGGTTTGGCTCTTCATGGTCTTATGTGGTTTCATATGAATTGGAGAATTGATCTTCTATTTCTATAAAAAAATCTTTGGAATTTTTATAGGGATTGCAATGAAT
>VMDR010025210.1:0-14607 GCA_007922815.1 Macrotus californicus | reverse complement strand
GTAGTTCAAAACACCTGCCTCCAATACTATTTTCAAGAGTGTTTAGGTAAATATTGATTTCTTAAAATGGCAACACTACAAACCTATAATATTGTGAAACTTCTTGATTCTGGGTACTAATAATAACAATATAACTGATGTTGAATACTCACTATAGGCCATCAAGACATTTTAAAATGTTGTAGATGCTTCATTTAATCTTACTAACAGGTAACCTCATGCTGCCTGGCTCCTGAGACATCAGCTCTCTCACTGTACTTCTCAGGGAGTGACAGCAATTTAGGAACATCCAGTTTTCCTTCCTAAATTCCCATTCTCTGATGACTTGTTAATCCTCGTCATCTTGGCCTTAGCTCCTAGTCACACTTCAGATTGTGACGTTTGTTCTAGCTGACCCTTGGCTCCTCCTACATACAAGAAAACTGACTTTGCTTTATACTTCCAATGTGGCTTATCTCTCCGAACAGGTTTCGAATTTGCTTTTCTGGTACAAACTGAGGATTGTCTCTGATTTTTACTTCATGCTCTTCTGCAGCTGGGATAGAACAGTGTGGACACCTAGAACCAATGTGAATATTGACAATTCCATTCATAAGTGCTCCATATGCTTGGAGACACATTTCCCCCCATGGACTGTGACCAAGATTGCCTATCTTTAGAAACATTCCAAGTGAAGACTTCTCAAAATGATTGAATGCATCCTTAGACTCTTCTCAAATCTTCTTAGAAAGTTATACTTTTGCACCAGGTATTTGCATTACACAACTTGAAGAATATTATCCTTTGGCTAGTTAAACTTTGTTGAATTGTAGGCTGGAGATGTATTGGTGGTACTGCCTGACACCCTGAACTAGCCACTGAATTGTTGCAGGAGATAAAGCACCTGCCATAGTCAACCTTCTGTATGTCTCAGCCGTGAATTCACAGGCAGCAGCAGCAC
Source organism: Macrotus californicus (assembly GCA_007922815.1). Classification (NCBI taxonomy): domain Eukaryota; kingdom Metazoa; phylum Chordata; class Mammalia; order Chiroptera; family Phyllostomidae; genus Macrotus; species Macrotus californicus. The sequence continues at coordinate 13,667 of VMDR010025210.1, read as the reverse complement.
CACGAGTTATAAAAGGGAGGAGGGGCGTCTCCCTCACTGCTCTCTATCTAGACTTAGCTAAAAACTTGAAAGACAATTATGATTTTGCCCTTGAAATTAATTCAACAAATGCTTGTTAAGTATAAATTAGGTTGTAAGTAGTGTGATAGGCTGTGGAGATATAAGAACAAATAATAATAACACTAATAATAATCATTAAGCTCTTTGCTAAGCATGGGCGATTATTTTATTTGATACTCAAAACATTATGATAATTACACTATGAATATCCTATCATCTCATCTTATAATGAGGAAACTGAAGCATAGCAAAGTAACTTGTTCGAAGTCACTCAGCTAATAGGAATTGTAAAGCAGCTGGATTCTAATTCTGACTTCAGTCTAAATTCAGGGTCCTCGCTTTGACCACTCCATACACAAACATTTACAGAACAGAGATCTGACAGATATGCAGATAATTTTAGTGCTATTTATTTTTATTCTTGACCCATAAATTTAAAAAAATTTTCAAATTGCTCTTTCGTAGGTACTCTTCAGCTCCATCAGTGTGGGTGGGGTCAGAGGGTCCTGCTCCGCAGCGCCCAGAGGTCAGCCAAACTTGTCTGGAAGTATTGGAGGCGCTCCTCTGAGATTGTTACAGAGCAGAACCAATAGAAACATCTGATGCATGACTGTGTGACCCTGAATATTTTATTATAACTTCTGATGACGAGAGCCACAAAGTAAAAGAAACCATGGCTGTTGGTTTGTTTGGTACTGCAAATGCTGAAGGGTACAGTCACCTATTATTTCTCTTCCCATCAGTGTTTTAGCATTAGAGGTTCACAATAGAGCAGTGTCTTGATTCTTAAAGTTCTACCTAAGACATAGGTGGCTATCAACCACTGGGCATTACTGTCCTTCACTGGCAATGTTTATATTTCTTCTCAGTTATTGAAGCTGTTGGCTAGTGTGGACACAAAAAAGGGGGGGTCTTGTAATAAAGCTGACAAGTGCAGTGACAGAAAGTAACCTCACAGGTGATCTGATGACAGACTCCTAATGGGGAAGGTCATGGTGGGTGGTCATGCCCAGGCCTATAACTTTTTAGTGAAAGGTTTATCTTTGCTTTAAGCAAGCCCTGTTCATTGTCCTTGTGCACCAAAGTTAACTGACCTTTGAAGTGCCGGTGTGCTCCTCTTTCACCGACCCCTCGAAGGCAGAACCACGCTCAGGGGAGCATCTGAGACCTTGCTTCCTGGCATTGTCATCGGCTTGCCTCAAGTAAACTCAGTTTGACTCTTATAAAAATTCTCTACAGGTTTGGACATTTTTATGTCGACGCTAGAAAGTTAAAGGCAAGAATCATGTCCAGATAATAAAGAGTTTTATAGGCCATGTTAAAAAGTCTAGACTTTCTACTTTATATTATTCCATCTCAAATGCTCCACACCCTAACATGGATTCTTCCAAGGCCTAGTCACACATTTATACTAACATTTGATAAAGACTTTCTCCTTGACCAAAATGAATCAGGCTCCTCTGAGTCCTTTTTGACGAGCCCTGGAATTGGCCTTGGCCTGCTGTTAGGTTTATAGCAAGAACCCTGCCAAGTCTGTACAATAAAATAAATCCCAACCCTTGACATTTTACCCCTCTGTCATACCTTTAGCAAAAACTCTGTCAAGTCAGGTTAGTCAGAATCCCCTTAGACTTGATATTTCCTCTTAGCAATTTTCTATTCACTGCCCGTCACCTTGGTCCTTGGTTACAAATTGCCACCTGTCCTTGTTGTGTTCAGAGTGGAGCCCGTCTCTCTCTTCTGCTGCAAAACTCCTACTGAGGTAGCTTCTCCTGAAAAAGTCTTCCTTACCATTTTTGACAGGTGTCATGAAAACATTTTAACTCTCTCTTTTCTCTCTCTCTTTTCAATTAATCTTGGAGAGAGAGAGACAATGATTTGTTGTTCCACTTATCTATGATTTCATTGTTTGCTGCTTCTGTATGCCCCAACCAGGGACTGAACCCACAGCTTTGGTGTCTCAGGACAATGCTATAATCAGCCGAGCTACTCAGCCAGGGCAAAATTGTGACAATTTTTAACGCTTTTTTCCCCCCGTTTTATTAAAAGTATGTTTTTAAACCAACTGATTTGTATGGATTTTTGATTCATCACAACAGATGTGCCATGTGTTTCTGCAGAATTTTAAACTTCCTGCCATTAACTTTTCAAGTGCTCACTAAATAAATAAATAAATAAATAAACAAACAAATAAATAAATAAATAAATAGAAGGTGACTTTAAATAAATAAATAGATAAAAAGAAGCTGACTTTTAAAAATATTGACTCAGTGGTATTACAGATGCTTGTCCACTTAACTACTGGGTTATGTCCGGTGCAACGCCCCCTACACCAAGCACTCTAAGTGAAAAGTGCCTTTGCTACCGTGCTGCACAGCAGCAGTTGCTTACCTGCCCTGCTTGTGCCTGATGGGGAGCCGGGGCCTCTGCCCAGTGTCACACGAGAGTGTTGGGCTGCGTACCCCCAGACCAGGAAGAGATCAAAATTCAAAATCAGAAGCACAGTGTCTACTGTGTATCACTCCTGCACCGCTATAAAGGTGAAGAATCAGTAGTTGAACCACCCCAAGTCAGAGACTGTCTGTATACCCAGTAAAGCTACTCGAAACATTTGATAAACATATGGCTAGAAACCTGTCAAGTTCTAAAGTAAAGCTTGCAAACAAACTCATAATGATTTTCAGTGTTCTTTGATAAAGAAATGATATTCAATAGTGTCAAAAAGTCTATAAATAAATTCAATTAAAATCAAGTAAAAGAGCTAAGCAGCTTAAATTTGAAAACGAAACAAGTGATCAGTAACCTTTGGGGCTCAGATCGCTTTACAACCTGATGCCTGTTTCTCAAACATAATGTTCCTGCTGAAGGAAAGTGGATTAAAAATCTTTTGAACTTAAGAAATAATCACATATTAGAGATGTTTTAAAAGCTGTATTTTACTCCAGAAAGTGAGATTTATTATAGTTATACCAAAAAGTATTATTTCCTGTTACTAGAAAGGATTTTCATGTTTTTATTTTCTCACTTTCTGAATATACATTTGGTAGGTTATACCCAGATGGTCCAAACCCAGACAGAATGTAGACCAGATGAATTGTAAACATTCCACCCTCCAGCCTTAATCTTATCATTTAGATCTTTCCTACCAGAGTCCAAAGCCACATTAAAACTATTACCTGGAGGGCCTTTCTAACTGCTAATGAGATAAACAGGATATGTTCTTGTAATTCTAAAACCTTGCATAACTTGACAAGGATTTTAGGGAGCTAGCTTGCCAACCTGCTTTTCGACTTTAGGATCAGTTCTCTTCCTGTCGCTCCCCCTCCTCTCCCTCTCTCCCTCTCTTCTCCTCTGAAGGACCTTGCGGACAGGAGTGAACTTATTCTATGTGAAGCCTCTAGATCCGACTTTTAATGCTGGCACGATTTGGACAGATCTCTCTTAAAAGGATATTGTTTTATGAGTGATGCCAACTTTCACCATAGGGAGTTGTGAATGGCTTTTCTCTGGTAAATGAAGGATAAAGAAGAAACATTCTTAAAGATTTTGGTGTGCAATTTTCTGAAACTCTGATTTAATTTTCTGTAATTATGAAAGAAATCAAGCATCAAATATAAAGAATAATAATGACCCATGTACCCAAATCAATTGTTGGAATTTTTACCATAATTTAAAAAAATCTTTTTTTAAGTAAAATATTTTAGATTGTTGAAGCCCACAATGGATGCTTTCCTCAGTTCATTTTCTTCCCTTCCCAGATGTAACCACTTCCTTAAATTTGTTGCTTGCTATACCCGTAAATACACTTTCATCACAAATGGTGTATTTATTTCTTATTTTTTAATTTTTATTTTTTTATTTTTAGAGAAAGGGGTAGGGAGGGAGAAAGAGAGGCAGACAAATATCAATGTGTGGTTGTCTCTCATGTGCCCCCTACTGGGGACCTGGCCCACAACCCAGGCATGTGCCCTGACTGGGAATCAAAATGGTGACTCTTTGGTTCGCAGGCTGGTACTCAATCCAATGAGCCACACAAGCCATGGCTATTTATTAACAATATATTATATCTTTAAAAATTCTATTCTGAAACAAAATACAACCAGAGACATTGAAATTAAGAACAATCTAACAATGGCCAGAGGGGAAGGGGGAGGGAACAGTGGGGGGAAGGGTTTCCAAGAAACACTATAAAGGACACATGGACATAACCAAGGGGGAGGGTGGGAGTGGGGGAGGGGGGTGGGATTGGCTGCGGTTGGGGGGGAGTGGTGGGGGGAAAATGCAAACTGTAATAAAGTAATTTAAAAAAAATTCTATTCTGTATATATAATTTTTTATACATTAAAAAATTTAAATGCTACATGTTATTTGGTTGGTATGTTTTTTAATATTCCATTGTGTTTCACATTCATTTTCCCTTGCTGATAGACATTTAGGTTATTTCCAACTATTTCTTACTATAAATAGTCAGGCCTTGGTGCTCCCAAGTTGAACAGAAACAATTTCACAGAACATCAGCACCAAACAAGGCCATTCTGTGACTGTGATACATCAAGAAAAAACCAGGGTTACTATATAATTGTGTTTGAATATAGACAAAAACACGAATATTATTCAAACAACAAAGATGACCAAGCATCCCTCTATCTTCACTAAAATGAGTTACTGCTTCTTCTTTACCAATTGTAGCTTTAAATTCATTGTAGGCCTCCTTCTTTCTATATAAGCTTTAATAAAATGAATATACAATTACCCCTCTTCCAGACAACATCCAAGTCAGCACAGCTGCACTCTTACACGTTCCCTCCATCACCTGCACAGCCCACATCTACAGGTTCTGTCCACCTCTCTCAGTGAGAGGCCTCACCGTTCACCAGAGAGAACGTTCTCTCTCCATGCAGTGAGTGAGAAACCCAGATTGTTCAACCTGAGGTATGTTCCTGGTGGCCAGTGGCTGGAGAGCACGAACACTAATGAGGTCGGACATCTTTTCGCATGCATGTTGGTCGGGATAACCATCAAAGGTGCACATTCATCTTGCCTTCAAGATAGTCAGAGAGGGCCGAAGCTCACTTTGCTCTCTTCGTGTTAGTTCCAAATTGCCTGTTTGTGCCCTCTGACCATTTTTCCACTGCACTGTTTTTCATTTTGTTATATATTCACAGTTCTTTGGATTTTCCAGATATAAAACCTTTATAGAGTATACTGAAAATTCATTTTTATATTGTCATTATTGATTTTTAAAAATAATTTGTGACCTAATTTTTTCTTATATAAAGGTCATAAATATAGCCTTTTTTCTATTTCTGTTCTATTTCTAATATTGAAGTTTTGCTTCTTCTGCACTTTGGCCACTAATCTCTGAGAATGTATTTTGTGTATAGTGAGAGGTATCTGTATATTCCACTTTTTTTCCAATTTGGATAACAAACTATTCTGAAAAAAAAATGGGCAGTCTTTTTTTTCCCCATCCATTTACACAGCTGTACCTGACACTTACCAAGTTTCCAAAGATGTATGGGTCTGGTTTTTTATTCTGTCTCACCCCATTGTTTTGTCTGTCCCTGCAGCAGAATGCACTTTTAATTACTATTGTGCCCTATTCTTCTCCATCATAATACTTATTTGGTAATTAAATGTGTTTCTATAATGTTTAACTTCCTCATTGGACTTTACGTTCTATGTGGTAGGCTCAGTATTTTGCACAATGCCTAACACACACCATAGGGGTTCAATATATGTTTGTACAAGTGAAAGAATAACCTAATATTAGGATATAGCCATAACACGAAGTTAAATGATCTGACTTGCAACTGCTTTTGGCCTCCTGCATGTCCAGGTCTCAACTCTTGTAAGTCGGGTAGATTATTGGAGTTCCATGATGGTCTTCTCCATTTACTTCTTCCAATTTTTGCTCTTTCTCAAAAAAAAGACTTGCAAGTCTCTTCTTATTGCTTTTTTTTCAAATTTCATTCCACCCGTATATTATCACACAGAAATACTTAAATTTTCATGCAGGTGAAGATTTTGCTTGTCGTTTTTTTGTATTTCATACTCTCCAAAGTTCTCCCCAACAGTTGCATCAACTTTTTCGTTTTTTTCACAATAGGCATCTCAATAGTAAATGCTTATACAGTAAGTACGATGGGCCAGGGTTTGATCTGGAGGTACTTTATAGTAGCTTATCTAATCCCCCAAATATCCCATGAGATGTGTTCTCTTAAAGCTGTGTACAGCTAAGAAAACTATGGCACAGAGAACTCAAGCAGCTTTCTTAAGGCCACTCAGCTAGTTTGTGGTTATAACAGAATTTGAACTCAGGCAGTTTTGGCTTAGTGTTCATGCTTTTGAGGAAAAAGATAATTTAAATATTTGTGTTTGTAGCTTATTTTATATAGATATTGCTGATTCTATACTTTAAATTGTAATTCTAATCATATAATTTTTTATAAAGGTAATTTATTAACTACATAAGGGAGATATTCAGGGATGGCCCTTGATTCATTTGTGAAAATTGCAGGGCTGGCTTCTCCAAGCCTATGTGGTTAGGGCTTGAAACCCCAAAGGCAGGCAGATCCTCTCTCAGGTTCTACATAGTAAAAAGTGTCACATGCACATGGGCATAGACACACATGACCGGTCTCCTCTGAATTATCTTTGTTTTCCTCCAGACTAAGATGTCCTCAAGTGTTCAACTGGAAAGCTCTCTTTTGCATTCTGTGGCCTGGGAGCTGGCAAGTGAAATCGGGACAGGAATCAATAACCACCGCTAACCCCACTAATCAACTTGCCCACCCCTTTAATCTCTTTTAGAAGATATTTCTTTAGCCTGCTCTTAAGGTCCCTGTATGCATGAGAGCTGAGGTTGAAGTTAGTAGATTTGGTCTGTATTTAACAATCCCCTGTTTTAAGCATATAGTCCCTGAATAAAATTACAGTCTTCTCTTTCTTCCCATAGCTGCCCAAAGCACAGTTATGAGAGGTCCTACCAGGTGGAGTGGGTTCTCATTGGTTTGTCCTTCAATGAACTTAACTTTCACATTTGTCTGTCAGTTGGGATTCCTTATAATCTCTGAGCCAGAGATATCCCTGTGCTGTTAGGGACTTACTTTCTTTGGTACACCTTCATTCTGATTTCGTGTGCTTGAGGAGAAAGTTAAGTTGAACACATGTGCTCTATTTGCCATCTTGAACTGGCGGTCAGAATAGAAATAATCTGTAAATCCTTGAGAAGGTTTTCAAATTCCCCTAAGTATGTTGTGTGACTCTTACAGGTATAGAAAAATCAATTTATAAGTGAATATGCCAAACAAACAGAGCAATCTGTTCTAATATAACTAGGAGTATCCCGAAGATCACAAACTAGGTAGCATTTTGTAGGAGCTTTTCTTGACTTCCCACTTGCTGGTGCTACATTCTGCCACTTGCTCTCATTTGCTCATTTCATGGTAAAACCAATTCTCCAGGGTAGTATGATATTTTTTCCAGATGAAGTAAAACAAAGAACAAAACATTTTTTTCTAAAAGTATACTAATACAGTAATATGTATTTTTTTAAAATCTGTCCATAGCCCTTACTGTAGTTTGATGTATCAACCTCAAGGCAAAGTATGGAAAATTATTTTTAGTAACTTCTTTTTACTAATTATAAAAGTGGTTCATATTCATTATAGAAAATTAGGGAACCCATACAAGCATAATGAATGAAATACAAATAATCATATCTTCTAATCCTATCATTAGAACGAGGAGATTCTTGACTCTCTGCTTGACCTGTGACTGCTCAGAGTGTTTAACAATGGAACAAGAAAGGCCTCAGACATTTTGTTCTGGTGCTTCCTCAGAGCATACAGAAAGCTGCCCTAATAAAGACTTAGAATTAATTTTTTTCTCTTCCAAATCATAACTTATGCTCTAAAAAATTTGACAAATTGTAATTTTCTTAATATACATGCTCTCTACTATTTGGGGGGAGGTCAAAACAGAGATTCTCCAGTCATTCTGTACTGACCCTAAAAGTCAGCAATTCCAAATCTGGTTTGTCTGTATTTTTCCTCTTTTTGTGCAAGTAAGACTTGAAAAATGCATGTGGGTTTCAAAACTCCTGCTGCGCCAGCCACGATTCCCATAAAAAGGGGAACATTTATTTGTGTATATGAAGTCCTGGACAGCAGTACTTGCTCAGACGTGAGACAGATGTATGTGTGCACAGCTGTTTGTGTTTAAGGACAGAATACAGACATAAATAAGGTTAGATATCCTTGGTTTGATGCTAGAATATTTTCATACACCATATTCAAAGGAATATCTGTCATAACTGAAAACAAGGGGAAATTTATCAGAAACAGAGCACAGACCCCTTCCCCAGAGCCAGGATAAACAAAACCAATATGGGCCTATCAAGCTATGGTCTTGTAAAATAAACTTTATTGTGCAAAAGAAAACCACCTTATTTATTCATAAAAATATTGTCAGATATTTCCCCAAAGTCAGGTATACTGTCTTCCATGAAATTCGAGAGTGGAGGTAGACTTATCCAGCTTGCCTGTCAATATCAGAGTCGCTGCTTCATTTAAAGCTAACAGCACCGGGCAAGGAGGACCCTGGCTGCACGCCGTCGCTGTCTGCCCTGCAGCTCCCTTCCCCAGTTAAGGCAGAGGGGCAGCCCTTTTCTTCTCTATGAAAAAAAGTTCATATTGAAACAAAACTGCCACTTGGATATGACATTTCAATGGCCACATGATTCCCAGAAAGGTCTTTTTTTCTGTGCATGATATCAAAATCACAGAATAAGAAATGACAAATGTCAGACTCAAGGTCACAGAGATTTCCAGAGAGAGTCTTTCAATTTGTTTTATTGCTGTGATGACGCAGAAGTTTGAGAAGTGCCTCAGGAAAAAGGTTAATCAGGAATTCTGCAAATTCCTTTATTTATTTATTTTCATTCTAACTCTCTAGCCAAATCCAATTAAGGAAAATCATTTGCATTTGGAGATGTGTGCTATCTGGATACAATAATTGACTTGTAAAGTAAAATTTATTCAAATAAATTTTTCTACTAGATGGCGTAAGTAGTCATTGTCACACCACCTCTGCCGAGGTTTTCACATCTCAAACTGCCCCCCCAACCCCACCCCCAACAACGTCCTCTCCCCGGGACTTTCCTCTAAGAAAACCCCTTTGAACGCTCAGAGCGGGCCTTCAAAGTCACTACAGACTTTGTTTAGAAGGTGCTCTTGTTTCGATGAAAATCCTAAAACAACTCCTTTAAAGGGTTTGTTTAAAAGAATTCAAGAAACAGAGATATCCATAAGACTGAAATTCTACACTTTATTTACATAAGTTTGGACTTTGAAGAAGTGTTTTGTTTTGTTTTCTTGTCAACCCAATAAATCATACTGAGAATCATGGGTGACTTACTGTGCTCAAGACCTGAAGAAGACAACTTAGTCTGTCCTTTAACCCCTACTCCGGTGACATGGCCATTATTAGTTTAAATTATATGATGAAATCAGAGGACTGAAAAATAGAATTTTTGATTGGCACCTTTGCTTATATAATTAAGTATTCTATACTATGTCTAAAAGTGAATACAACTTTTATAGGTTTTCAAAAATTGTAAAGTCTCTTGGATAAAGTATACTGTATGTAGCACTTATTTAACATAATTTTTATAGTTTTATATTTTGTATCATTATATGTACAGAGAAATATAACAGGAAAACAATGGGAAGAGAAAAAATTATGGAGCAATGAAAAGTCCTCTTTATCTCATATTTGAAAGTACAATATAAAGTAGTGTTACAAAGAATTTTATACTATAAAATTAAATGTGTTTTTTATTGCCATGGATATGTACGATAGCATAATAATTTGGAGGCGAAAAAGTATTCTAAAGAGTTGTATATTTCCAAGAGGAAGCTTTTCAAATTAAATTATATTTTGTATAAACTTCTTTAGAGTTTCTGTTCATTTTCCGATTTGGTTATTTTATTCTCAATCTATTTTCCCTAAGAGTATTGTGTCAGGAGTACTCTTGGCTGAAGGCTGCTTGCAGAGAAAGAAAATTTGCAAATTTACAAGGTGATACATTGTTGCAAGTCATAGAAAAAAATCATGCTGTGTGTGGTGGCGCAAAGGGGCAATGCCACGCCCACGCCCGCCAGCGTCACACCTCCAACACTGGATGACAAGGGCTTATTTTCTAGTCTGTCCCACCCTGCCTGCTTGGACAATGTTGGTTTTGTGAAAGAGCCAGTTTTCCTATGTAGGAAAAAAAAAAGAATAACATGTCATATTCCATCTGTTGGTGTCACCACACCCAAAGGGGTCCATGTGGCAGCCTGAGGCTCAGGAGTCTCAAATTCTTCTTGGTATCACCAGGGCTTTGGCAGCACTGCATCCTGTTTCCACAAGCATGTGTTACAAACCAACTCTGTTCTTTGGTCCCTGTCCCTGTTACTCCACCCAAACACACACACACAGCATTCACTCTAAGGTATCTAAGTTGCCAAGCAGAATATCGAGAGTAGGCACAGACTTCTCCTCACTGGATCTGAGTAGCCTCTCTGAAGCCCACCCATGGGGGACATTTACCTCTTAGACTCCCTTCCATCAAGTGGCTGCCTCCCTGCTACAACTCTTCACAGCTTGGTTATCTGGCTTCTGGCCAATGAGATGTGAGTGTGATAGGAGAGAGTGATCAAGAGCTGTGCCCTCCTCATTTTAACTGAAATATTCAATTGTAGATAATGACATAATAAATATGTCTGTAATCATTATCCAGCCCTTTTAAATCTTTATATTTTGCCATTTTTGCTTCAGATCTTTTTTAAAACATAAGACAGACGTGGTTTAGCTCATTACGTCATGTACTTTGACTCCCTCCCACCCCCTTTCCATGACATGTATGAAGATCAACACTAATCTACATTTGGTGGGTGTTGTTCCCTTGAATGGCTTTGTACCTTTACTACATCTGAATACATCCATAAATGTTGTGTAGTACTGACTCGCTTGTCTTACACACATATATTGGTATTGTATTTTATATTTAATTATGCAATTATTTTTCTTTGAACATCGGATGGTTGAGATTTACAGATGTTGATTTATCTCAATGTACTCAGAAGTATATAGGTAAGTTAGAACCTAAAATGTGCTTTTTATAATGTTTATACTTTCTAGAAGAAATTCTTTCATTGTAAGTAACTAAAATTTTCCTCCAAACATTGCAAGAACTACAAAAACACTTCAAAAGTACATCTTGTTGAAAAAATTGCCAAACTGAACTCCACCTTTGCCCTTGGCCAGCAGACAAGCAATTACATTACAGAAAATTTCCTCAAAAAACAACCAATCAGCTGACACACGACACTGCAGGCCGCATTCATTTCTTACTTGCAAGACACCTACATTCTGGATAGCTGCAAACATCCATCAGGATAATGTATACAGAAAAGCTTTCAACAAAAATAATTTTGTTTGGCCAACAAGGAAAAAGCTAAAAAGTATGCATGCACTTTTATGTTATTAATATTTGGCATGAAAAACACTGACAATATTAATGTTGATTATAAAAATGCCATCTGACACTCACAGAAAAATATAATAAACTTACCTATTTGTGTGAAAGATTATATCCAATATTATTTTTTTTTAAATAAGGAGCAAGCTACTTAAGATTCCCCTAAATGAATTGTGAAATTTATAACCACAAGAGGGAGCCTTGAGTGAAAAATCCACAGATTCAAGTTCTTTGTCCCATAGATTTGTTCCGAGTGATTTGTTTCATATAACGATAGTAAAGAAACAAATATAAGAAGGAAGCGGTAGACAGAAGGTAGAATACTGAATCAGCTGTTTTATATGTTTCCTTAATGCACTGTCTAAAAACATACATTGTCAATTTCCAACCAACAACACTATTTGTTAACTAGGCTCACCAGCTCCTGTGATGTGTAATGTCCTTACTAGCAACGGCAGTAACAATAAAAGCTACATCTTATCACGCGTTTAATATATGTCAGACACTCTACATAGTGTGTACATCATGCACTATACATAGAAAGATTGCGTTATGTGATGAATACTGCATAATTTTCTTCAGAATCCAGTAAGGGAGGATTTTGTAGTATTTTTTGTTTGTTTGATGGCTATTTTATTTTGTTCACTCTTTTGTTGTAGTTGGGAACAATTTAGAGAGGTGAAGAAAATTTTCCAAGGTCATTCATCTATGGAGTGGCAGTTCCATACCCAGACCTATCTGATTCTAAAACAGGGCCCTCAAATTTAACAAATACAGGTACAGGACAAACAGTTATTTTGAATTTCAGATAAACAACAAATAATTATTTAGTATATGTGTATCCCCAATTCTTGCGTATTTATACTACATAATAATTTGTTGTTTATTTGAAATTCATCTTATATGGGCATCCCATGTTTGACTGGCAACTTTTCTCGAAAGCCCATCCGATGTCTGAGCTCTGTGCTGCTCTGAGTCTGAAGAGCCAGCAAGTCCGCCCGGAATGAAGGAGGGGCAGTTGCAACTGTTTTCCTGGACAAGTGAAGGTCAGCGATAAGCGTCTAGATGCCTCCTCAGCGTTATCCAGTAGTTCAATAGTTCTCAAATTTTGCTGGGTATAAATATCATTAAGGTGCTTATTAGAGATAAACATTTTCCACAAGAATCTTTGGCTAGGCCTACAAGTGTGCATTTTTAACAAGCACTCCAGATGCTTCTTATGTAGGCAGTCCTTGGCCTGTTCTCTGAGAAATAGTGAAATAATTGCCCCACTAAACAGAAATGTAGTAACATTGAGAAATATGCTAGAAAAAGTAAAAATTATTTGAAGAGCAACGTAGACTTCCTTTTGAAGTCTGACTAAAATTATTAGAAATGAAGTCTGGAAATAAACAAGCTCAGAAAAGATCCCATGGAACTTTATGTTGTCCTGACACCCAGAGGTCAATAATATTTTTTTAATGGGCTAACAAATTAAGCCTGATGCACATTTGATAGTCTACTACTGTTCTTTGGACACTGGCCATGAGAATAAGGACTGAGTCCTTGTGCACGCTCTGTACATCAAAGTTCAATGTCCCCCTTTCCCCGCTGCTGAGGTGCTCCCTTCCATGCACAGCCCATTCTACATACTGAGGCCGGCTGTTGGGAGAAAAGATGATTCAACCACTCCAAACTTCTTTCGGATTTTGAAATTACTGCTCTTTAGAATCTTCATGCAGATTAAAAAGTTAAAATAAGAATCAATGTAATAAACCAGTGCCACTAAATGTTTTTCTGCTAAATACTCTGAAGGAGCTCAAATCCCAAGAAATCTTAGAAAGACATAATTAAATTACTTTAGATTTCACCTCTCCACATTCTTTTGAATGTTGCCTGTAGACATTTTAGTATTCACATTCTTAACCATTACAATATGCTTCCTCACATAAAATATACACAGTATTTTGAGAAATCTTGTTATTTCAGTCACTTGAAAAGAAAGTTAATCCAGAATTGAGGAAGAGGTGTTAAACATGGAGAGGAGAAAATAAATACTAAAGATTTTGATGGTAGAATCTGTTGCCACTTTAACTTAACC